>CM067081.1:1624746-1818320 GCA_034008185.1 Gorsachius magnificus | reverse complement strand
CCTTTTCCCCGGCTCAGCCCCCCCCCCACCGTGCTCCCCATCCCTGCGGTACCCGAACGTCCCAGGGCTGATCCTGCTTCTCTCCAACCGAACGGGGCCGTGCCAGGTCTCCCGAAGATCCAGGGACACCGAGCGATGCAGGGAAGGCCACCGAGGGACCAGCAGGAGGCGGCGATTCCTGGGCTCTTCACGCTGGCGGGTGGGAGCAGCTGATGGCAGCCAGACCCCTTGCTAGGAAGCTAAACGAAGGAGCAATTAAATCGGTTAAAAAGAAATTAGGAAGCATAAACAACAGAAGCCATCGGCCACAAAACCACCTGGGCTTGGTTTCCGCTCAGGTCTTCGCCCGCGGGAGAGGGGCTTCCCGGGGGCCTTCGGTGCCGACTGGGACCGGCGCTGCGCAGGACCAGAGGTACGAGAAGCGCCGAAAAAGAGAAATTAGGGTCGATCCACTCCATTCACACCCAAATACAGACTCGTGCGACCCCTTCTCTCCCAGCAGCGAGAGCTGCCGGAGCTCCAAACACCGGCCGAAGCCCAAAAACCCCTCCGAAACGAGGATTAACACGCTGGGATCTGCAGGAAGGACCCAGGCGCGAGTGGTGAACGCCCAAGCGTCCCCACGAACAGCCTGGTACGATCAGATCCCGAACGTCACAGCAAAGGAACCAGCTTGACCCTCGCTGCGATCAAACCCCGCTCCTCTGGAAATAAAGGAGCTGCATGGCGGGCTGCTACGCCGCAGCAAATGTCGGGATCAAGCCTCCCAATTTCCACCCGTTCCCTCTTCCCAAGCTCGGATGAAGGCGGCGGGGGCGGGGGGGGGGGGAAGGTCGGTGCCAAGGCCACCGCCAGCCCCGGGAGCATCGACAGGAGCCGCTTTCTCCCTCCAAGACCCAAGGACAGGCGGCGCCACGGACGGACCGGCTGGCTGTGCAGGGGGGTTACAGAATGATTTCAGGGCTTTAATTAGCGGTACGTTTCATCAAGCCTTTCACAGGATCCTCGTTCCAGACGCGCTCTCCGGGTGGCCAACAGCGAGCACTCAAAACAGCTTTAATTTATACCCGAAACCTCACAAACAGGTGGCAAGCCTGGAAGATTCGACTGGGAAACGACGCTCGGGGAGCTCCTCCTGCCTCCGAAGCCAGTGGGGCAGAGCCCCGGGGCAGAGGGGGAACATCTCCCAGCTGCCTTCAGCCCTGCCCTGCTCCTCATCCTCCAGAGCCGCTGGTGCCACTGCAATTCAGCTGGCATTTAACTCCCGACACGCCTGAGCCAGGCGTTTTCGGCGTCGGTCTGGGCGGTCGGTTACATTCAGCCCCTACAAGGGGACCCCAAATACCTTATAAAAAAAGCTGCGTTTGACTTCGGCGCGTGCTCGGACCAGGGTGGGGAAGGAAAAGGTGGCGAAAGAGGGGGGGCAAAAAAAAGGAAAAAAATAAAAAACCAAACAAAAAAAACGGGTCTTTTTTAAGATGGGAGAGGCTGTTTTGAGGTCCAGGTGTTTGCAGCCACTTTCCTGACCGTGGGAGCGTTGGCCGCGTGAAGCGGCCTGCCCACCCCCCATTTATCTTCCTTTTGGGGCTGGTGCATGCCCCAGCGTGGAAAAAAGGTGCTGCTGCGTCAGGTAGAGCCCTCTCACCGCCTGGTTCGCTGTAGATTTGGGCGCTGGAAGCAAAAACCCAAGACCGTGCGGCGAGGGGACGGCGTCGGCTGCTGCAGGCAGCGCTGCGGATGCTGCTAGGAGGATGCTGCGGCTCCTCCAGCCCGGGGACAATCAGGGCTGCCCCTACCAGCGGAGCAAAGAGGCCATCGGCGAACGCCGGCGCGAGGCACCCTCTAATCCCAAGCCCAACGCTCCCCGTCTGACTTCATAGCTAATAAAAACCAGCAAGGCTGGGAGCAGAGAGCTTGCCCCGCTAGCGGCCAGGACCAGCGTCCCACGCCGGAGCTGATGGGTGCCCCCAGACCACGCCTTGCCCACAAACAGCCCCCTCCTCTCCAGTTTAAGCCTGGTATAGGTAGGACACTGGGATACCAGTACGCGAGGCGACGGCCCCAAGGCTACGTACAGCAGCAGCGTGAAGGTAATTCAACAGCAGCGGGGACCATCGCGCTTCGGCGCTACCCAGGAGACAAACACCCGCTCCTAAATTCAGCTCCTTCCAACAGATCGATCCTAAATCCACTTCCGAGAGGCGAAGGCATCCGGACGCATCCTCCCATTCCCTAAAGCCCTCGGGCAGCGCTCGGGGTGTGCTCCCACCCAGGACAGGACCTGGAGGTGCCAGGTACAAGGAACAGAAGCTGCCCCCCCCCATGCTGACAAAAGCCCCTTCCCAGGACGTGTCCCCGTATCACTAATTCCAGCACATCGCCGCAGCTACACGACTACGTTCAAGTTTCTTCCTCGTCAAATGTAACGACCAACTTATCGGCGGTCCTCTCCAGGCAGAAAAGCTCGAACAAGCGACAGAGGTTAGGGCTGCTGGTGTCACCAGACCAAAAACCAGTTCACTTCCCTGAAATACAAGGACAACTCCGTCCAAAGAGCATCCGTTACTGGTACTCACCGACCCGTCCCCGCAGCCCTCGTCCGCCGTCTCCAGCGAGATGGAGGCTTAAGGAGGCTCCTCCTCAAGGACGGTGGGGCCGGTCCGCCCGCGCTCACCGGGTATCGCAGAGCAGGCACCCAGGGAAGCTGAAGCAGGCAGCGGCGAGGCCGCGCAACGCACCCGAATCACCTTGGCGAAAGGGAAGGGAGGAAACGGCCGGATTTCAAGAGCGAGAAAGGACCAGAAAGGCGGGCTTGCAGCAGGCAGAGGACGCGCTCTCCGTACCCGTCCTCGCCATCAACTCGTCGATCGCCGGCAGCAATCGCAGAGACACCGTATGGAACCGGAGGAACGGTAAAGCAAGCACGCAACTCCGCTCTCTTTCCTCAAAAGCAAAAAAAAAAAAAAAAAAAAAGCTTATTCTTGCCCTTAAAAAAAGCCTCCTGCAGCACTTCACGCCCAAGAAGCGTGAGCAGCCTGACGCCCTGCGGCCCCACGAACCTGCGTTCTGCTGGACGGACTTAGAGAAGAGACCCAGAGCTTTCCAATGAGACAGGTATTTATTTAGTTCAAGCGCTAAGGATTTTCGTCATCGTCGTCGTAGTTGTTGTTTCGTATTATCAAACAGAGCTGAGGTACCAGTGACATTCCAACATGAAGAAAAGGAACCTTTTTCCCCTTATACAATTTCTTCAACTACTGGGATCAAGACAAAAAGTGAGTAATGGAATAGCTGCGTAATGTACTGTACAACGATCAAGCCAGAGTGGGGAGGAGAAAAGAAACGGAGCAGAAACCTTCACTGTTTACAATCATTAAGAAAAAAAAAAAAAAAAAAGGTCTGTTCCCACGGTTCTACCGGCCATGTCGATGGAGCAAAATGAAATTAAAACCGAAAAGCTGACAGACGGATGGCGCGGGGAGTTATGGTGGGGGAAAACAACAATAAATTGAGACTGCGTTGCTCCTGTGCTCCCTTTGGAAGTGTCTTTTATCTGGAAAACTGGGATTAGGACAGGATTAGTTACGCTAAGCACGGACTGTCAGCAAGGACGTGGGGTACACGGACCTGGCTGTCCTGAGCAGACCTCAGGGCCCTCCTGGGGGGTAAGTGCCAAACACCCGACGACTCGTCCCCATCCCTGCACACCCCAGCGCTGGGCTGTGCTGAACACAGAGCTCGTGGGCACGCTCCTCTCTAGACTTTTTTTTTTTTTTTTTTTTTTTTTTTTTTAAAGCAAGTTCTAACGGGCCCCACGGACCAAACCTGCTCCCAGGCGCGCAGCCGCTCTCCGCGAGCGGCTTCTGTTAAAAGCAGTCGAGCTGCTCGTCCGCCGGGGTGAGCCAGCTCCTCGCAAATCCAGGGCTTAAAGCTCGTAACTACGGGAAATGTAGATGGTTGTATCAGAAGCAAAAGCATGGGCTTGTGGAAAACAGCCAAATGATGACCAACGTAAGCCGCATGAAGAACCGGAAGGGAAAACCAAAGCAAAGCGAAAAAGCAGCGAGATGAAGCGGTTTTGCACAGTTAAGAACAGTACAATACAGGAAAAGTAGCCAGGTTTCCTTCCCCCCAAGAGTTTCTTTTAAATAAAGAATGATCCTTTGTCACGTATCATTGATGTTTATTTCAAGACATGCCACGTCAAAAAAACTCGCCTTTAATATTGCATTATAAAAGCACTTTACATCTCGTTCTGCCTTTGAAGTTATTGGTGTGCAGAGCTGCTCTAAACCCAGGGCAGGGCGCGAGCCTGGCATTCATTTCAGGAATGAAGAATTCCAAACCTTTTATGCCCGTTCCCTGGTGAAAGTGGTGGTGAGGACGATTCCCTTTCTCTTCCCCGGTTGGTTATTTTAGATGGTAAAGAGGGGCAGAAGAGAACAAAGGAGGAGCCTGAATATTTGCTTGCAATTGTTCCTTTAAGTAGCAATCGCAACACAGACTCAAGAATTCCTTCCTGCACTGTAACTCAGCCAGATTCGCCCAGCAAACAATGTATTTACAATTGTGTTTATTAACTTACACAGCAACTTCACAATGACTAGTAAAGATTAAAAGGGTGCACTTCTAGTGTGTTCGATTCCGTGTTTCTCAGGTAGCTACATCTCGCGACATCAGCAAAGCTCTAAAGATTCCTCAGCGAAAGGAACAAAAATAATTACTGAAAACAGTAAAAAAAAAAAAAAAAAAAAAAAAAAAAATTAAGCCAAGAAATAAATATCGAAGAAAAACGGTTAATCGTAAGCCTAGTTAAATAGAAAACTAAATTACTCGTCGTTTAACCAAACTATACAGCTCTAGTGAACCAAACTAAACCAACTTGGAAGACTGAACATAAAAAAAAAAAAAAAAAAAAAAAAGCTAAAAAATAAAGGCATAAATCTGCATAATCACAACTCGGTTTCCATCCTCTCAATCTCCCTTCCTCCCCAGCTAAGATCTCTCAACTAGATTCCTGTACGACCAAGGTAAAGGCCCCTTCCCCAGTCGACCTACGGCCACGCTACGGAAAAGCGGGTGCAGCTCCCCCTTCCACCGCCCCCTCTCTCCCAGCCCGGAACTGGCCTGTGAGCACAGGATCTCCGCTGGGAAATCCAGCTGCTCTTGCCTCTTTCTGCCAAATTTAAAAGGTTTCAATCCGCTGCGGCAGGTTTTAGCGCCAGTCCTGAATTCACTTAATTTTTCCCCCTAAAAAGAAGAAAAAGAAAAAAAAAAAAAAAAAAAGAAGCAGAACGCTTTCTCCTCCAACCAGCTGAGATGTTACGTTCCCACCTCTCGGGCGGTAATAATTTACCTCGTTGGTGTTCTACGTAAAAGGAAAAAAAAAAAAAATGCTCTTAAAACTCATCTTGCACTCGAAACATATTTCCCTGTTTCCTGCAAGTGTTTTGCTAATGCACATCCACCCTTTCCTTCCCCCCCAAATCCTCCCGAAGCCGTTCAAGCCCGTTCAGAAAGAGCCTTTGCATTTCTCAGTATGCTTTCTTGGAAATGTGTTCACGTTGCCTCTGCAAGAACTAAAAAAATCCCGCAGCCTTTTCGTGGTGTCAAACCCCCCACTGCTAAGGTTTCCGAAACCGTTTGGGGGTTTGAAAACCAGTCAGACTATCTCTGCTCAAAAGATTAAGAGCTTGGGTTTGGGGTTTGTTTTTTATTATTGTAAGGATAAGCATTTAAACCTCGGCATATGCCACCTCCGCTTGCATCCCTGACTGCTGCCTAGTCGTTTCCAGTTTGTTAGAGATATCGAGTGGGTAAGATTTGCAAGCATTCTTCTGCACGTACACCTCGTCTAAGTCCAATTCAAAACTTACTCAGTTGCCATCATTTCAAAGTGCAATATCATAACATATTAAAAAAGGAAAAAATATTAAGAAATTGTACCTATTTTTTCTTTCTTTTTTTTTTTTTTTTTTTAAAGTTATAACTAGAATATGCTGGAATATTTTGGCTTTTTTTTTTTTTTCTTATAAATAATGAAGACACTGACATTTTCTTTGTGTGTGTGTGTGCTTGTGAAGCTAATAGATCATCTCCACGAGACAGCCAGCGATGATGAACTGCAATACGTTATTACTGAAAGGGGAAGGTTCAAGCCAATATTCACACTGCAGTCAATGAAGAGTAAAGGGAGGGAAAGCAGTGATGTTCTGGAGAAAGGTAGAAGCCACATGGTATTAGCAGGAACAGCCTCCTTCACTGACAGGCTGCTCTTGAGGCTTTTCCAGTTTTATGTCGATCACTGGAAGGAATAAGTTAAGGGAAACAGATCATGCGATTCGGTCTCCCCACCAAGCACAGGCAGGGCAGGATTTTGACCGGCATTTTCAGTTCGGTATTTCCTACCAAAAATACTCGAAAAGACTTTTTGGAAGCTCTTGAAAAGACCAGCTTCAAACCAAAGTCCAGGTGCAGGTTTCTCAGCAACCCCTCTTGCCCTGGCATTGGCATGGGTCTTAAGTGCGCAGCAGGAACAACGTCAAAGCCCAAATCTCCCTCTCTAACCAGAGTCTGCTTTTTCCCAGCGACCTCTTCTTGTTCCAAAGGGACTGCTGTAGTAATTAAAGATCCACGCGCTGAAGGATCTAATCACCATTTTCAGAGGGAACCAGTAACAGCTCCGAATCCCAGAGTTTCAAATCATAGAATCATAGAATCACCTCGGTTGGAAAAGCCCTTTAAGATCATCGAGTCCAACCGTTAACCTAACCCTGCCACCCCACCACTAAGCCCTGGCCCTCAGCACCTCATCGATCCTTCTTTTAAATCCCTCCAGGGATGGGGACTCCACCACCTCCCTGGGCAGCCCATTCCAGAGCCTGACAGCCCTCTCGGGGAAGAAGTTTTTCCTAATGTCCAGCCTAAACCTGCCCTGGCGCAGCTTCAAACCATTCCCCCTCGTCCCATCATCTGTTACCAGGGAGCAGAGCCCGACCCCCCCGGCTCCCCCCTCCTCTCAGGCAGTTGGAGAGGGCGATGAGGGCTCCCCTCAGCCTCCTCTGCTCCAGGCTGAACCCCCCCAGCTCCCCCAGCCGCTCCTCGTATGACTTGTGCTCCAGACCCCTCCCCAGCTTGGTTGCTCTCCTCTGGACCTGTTCCAGCAAGGCAACATCTTTCTTGTAGTGAGGGGCCCAAAACTGAACACAGGATTCGAGGTGCGGCCTCACCAGCACCGAGTACAGGGGCACGATCACTGCCCTGCTCCTGCTGGCCACACCACTCCTGATACAGGCCAGGATGCCATTGGCCTTCTTGGCCACCTGGGCACACTGGAGGCAAACGGGCATCCAGGAGGTGGTCAACCTGCTGGCTCAAAGAACAACTAAGACCTGGAGATCCCTGGAGGAAGCCATGGAAGGGACAGCTGGCTTCCTTCTCTAACTCCTGGCTCCTCTACAACCGGCACGTACTTCCCTCTCGCTCCCCTGCCCGCACTCGCTTCGGGGCAGGCAGGAGAGCCTGTTTGGGTTGGAATACGGGGTGTGAATACGGATGGCAGCGGGTGCTCTGCTCAGAGAATCCCCCAGCAGCACATTCTAGCGAGACCGTTCCTTCTCACGCCTCACTAACCACCCCCCCTCCACGGACCACCACCCCCCACGGCTCGCAGATGCGATGCTCCGCACACGCCGTGCTCCGCACACGCCACCCGGACCTCTCCCATCAATCCTTCTCCTAGTTAAACCGCCCCGCCGCCAGCCAACAGCGCCCCTGCCGTCCCCCCCGAACTCACCCCTGGCAGCAACAGCTAATATCCAACAAGGACATCGGGTCGCCGGAGCGCTCGCTGCTCGGAACCAGCCCGTGATAAGCTACTCCCTTTGCAGCACTCGAATTCCCAGCTGATGCCCTGCAGGTACAGCGCTTACGGAGGAGCCGTGAGCACTAATTCCCCCCCCCCCTAAACCCAGCTCAGGGCAGTTCAGCACAAGTCTCAAGTGTTTCTCCTAGCAGTTAATACAGAAGCAAATAGGTCCCCGCAGCTGGTACTTCCAACTTACTTCTTTAGGGGGTTTAGGGCTTTTTACAGAGGTTAGGAGAAAATAAATGTAAAAAGGGAAACAAAAGACCCGTAATTCATCTCAAATATTTGGTCCATCTGTTTCGCTGATCTAAACCTCGACAGAGATTTAAGAGGCAGAGGTGCTCAAAATGAGCCTTGCCGGCTTCATCACCGAGCACGAGCAGTTCAAGATCCTTGAACCCTCAACATTCTGCAAAAAAGCCTACGGAAAATCCCCCCTACCCCCCGTTAATCCTAGCGCAGCTGCCTGGGAGACAATCGCGTTCAGGTCCTGCTATCTGCAGTCTGCAGGAAGTCAAATTCAAAGTGCCCCTATTGCACTCCCATTTAGAGACCGGCGATCAAACTCCCCGATAGGGAAACCACGGGCCCATCAGCCAGCGCCTGTGCATTCTACCACCGTCCCTCTCATTAATAAAGATTGTTGCTCATTAACCTTTTGGTGACCTGCCTAAACGAAGTATTTTTGATCAGTCAAGTCCGTATCGCACAAAGCTTGTGCCTTAGCAGTTGCAATCCGCAGCTTCCCAAATCCTCCTTTCCCCTATGCTCTCCAGGAGACGTAGTTTCAACACCAGGCTTGTCCTCTCCCACAGTTCCTGCCGCATCCTTCCTCCAAAGCACCATTTCTCCTCCATTTACCAGCCGCCAGCTACATGATCCCTCCTGCAAATAAAACCCGAACAAGTTCCTCTTCCCAAAAAAGCTCTCCCACTCATAGAATCATAGAATCATAGAATCATAGAATCACCTCGGTTGGAAAAGCCCTTTAAGATCATCGAGTCCAACCGTTAACCTAACCCTGCCATCCCACCACTAAACCATGTCCCTCAGCACCTCATCGATCCTTCTTTTAAAGACTTCCAGGGATGGGGACTCCACCACCTCCCTGGGCAGCCCATTCCAGAGCCTGACAACCCTCTCGGGGAAGAAGTTTTTCCTAATGTCCAGCCTAAACCTGCCCTGGCGCAGCTTCAAACCATTCCCCCTCGTCCCATCATCTGTTACCAGGGAGCAGAGCCCGACCCCCCCGGCTCCCCCCTCCTCTCAGGCAGTTGTAGGCAGCGATGAGGGCTCCCCTCAGCCTCCTCTGCCCAGGCTGAACCCCCCCAGCTCCCCCAGCCGCCCTCGTATGACTTGTGCTCCAGACCCCTCCCCAGCTTGGTTGCTCTCCTCTGGACCTGTTCCAGCAAGGCAACATCTTTCTTGGAGTGAGGGGCCCAAAACTGAACACAGGATTCCAGGGGCGGCCTCACCAGCACCGAGTACAGGGGCACGGTCACTGCCCTGCTCCTGCTGGCCACACCACTCCTGATACAAGCCAGGATGCCATTGGCCTTCTTGGCCACCTGGGCACCCTGCTGGCTCATATTCAGCCGGCTACCCAATTCTTCCCATCAAGATGCAATGCAACCTTCTCTTGGCTCCCACCTGGAAGTACCCACCGTGATTTCCCCCCGCTTTGTCCATTCAGCTCCCGTCCAGCGTTCCTGCTGCGGAAGGAGCAGCGTGCAGAGGCAGGCAGCCCTCTCTCCACCTTCTGCATCACCATTCCTCTCTAACCCAAGCGAGGAGAAAGGGGTAGTTGGGTGAGACTGTGAGAAGCGGCTCGGTTATCACAGAACTTTTCACCGTCAGAGCTACGCTAAGCAACCGCAACCACTCCTACAGTTTTCTCAGAAAAGCACCTTCACGGGCTTAACTGCCCTCCCCAAACACACCCAGCTGGCCAGGTAAGAAACTCAGGTTTAGCCATGCTGCTTGTTATGCAGAAAGCTTTATCCCTTTTCCATCCCTTATGCCACCTCCTTTCCCTTGTCCAAGGCTGATCCCTTCAGCTGAGTCTTCTCCTCCCTCCCACCATGCAGATGCCTGCCCGGAGCTGTCTGGGGTCAAGCACCTCGGGAGGCTGCCCTGGGAGGTTACGGGATCTCCATCCTTGGAGATTTCTTAAGTTTTCCTACACATGACCCTGAGAAACTGGTCTGATTTTGGAGTAAGCCCTGCTTTGAGCAGGAGGGTTGGAGAAGGGACCTACAGAGTTCCCTTCCAACCTAGCTTATTCTGCAAGCCAGATCTGAGCGTCTGCTCTGCAAAAGCCACAGAGCTTTTTTCCAGGCCTCTTTGCAGCTGGTTTTCTCCTGCAGTCTCTCCCCTCCCTCCCCACATCCAACCTGCTCAAACACCGAGCAAAGAATCTTTCTGGATCTGTTTGCACCCTTCTGCACCTTCCCATCGTCCTCCCTTCAGCTTTCATTCAGTTGTCCTCACTTTTACACCACCTCGTAGCCCTAAGCATCCCTACTTCCCCTGCTTTACAGTAGAGGCCGCCACCCCCAGTCCCAGCCTTCTATCCCCCCAAGCCTTCTTCCTCAGTACTTCAGGCTCAAAGGTTACTTGCCCCTATTCCCCCTCTCCTTTTGGGGATGACTGAGGGTTGCAGGAAAGATTTTGCTCCCTCCTTCTTCAGCCTTGTTATTCGGGGTCTACGTTTTCCTCATCCACGGTAATGCCTGGCAGAGCTTTGCCGCCACTGAATCGGCAGCACAGGCGCATAAAGGATACTGTCTTCTCTACTTTTGTCTTGTGTGCTTTCCATTCCAGGCAAGGCAGCTGCCACGCGTCGGAAAAGCTGCAAAAAAACACACAGGGAACAGATCAAAACAATCGTACTTTAAAGAGTGCGCACCCCAGTTGATACAGTTCAAACAATGATTCAATACATCCTCCGGTACTATTTACACTGCTTCCACCAAAAAGCCTGACACCAAATATAACCTTTATTCTCAGGAAATGGCAAACCACATTTCTGTTGTTACTGAAGATCAGGTGTTACTGGCTACGAGCAGCAAACCTTCCATCACCTTTCTCTGCAAATACGCTCCGGTTGGAATCCAGCAGTTCCACCTCCCATCTGTCACAGCCCACAGAGCCCAAAAACTTCGCCGCGGCAGGCAGGACCTCGACCTCCACACCCCCCCACAGTATTGGTGACATGGGAGCATGGATGCGCTGGTGAAGTCAAACACAGCACACCTACAAGTCTGTCACCAATATTGAAGTCTGTCACCAATATTGGCCAAGCTGGCACATACAGACGAGTGTCGGAACAGGGCACGTACGTAATGACATCCCCTAAACATCTTCCAAGCTCTGTGTACCTGTGGCTCAGGCTCCCAAGGAACCCAGACAAAGGATCTTTCTTTCAGGTATTTGCCCAAACCTTTTCTGAGCGCCCTCAGCTTTTGGCATCCACTCCATCATTACCATACGTCCAGCCCGTGCACAGGGTACAAAACACAGAACAAGAACACGCGTGAAGCACGCTTGCAATCCCAAAGCAGTTCTACCTCCCTCTTGGCCACTGTCTCCAGTTTTCCAGCAAGGTCTTCGCTCCAAATTCTCTTCATAGTTTTATTCAACTTGAAGGAGGCTGAGAGGGAAGACTGACCGGGACCAATTCCCTCTCCCGCATTTCCTACCTTTGCCCCCAAGGCTCAGATTTGCCGCTCCCACCATGTGGCATTTCCCCAACCCTCTGGACAAGGAGCCTACAGATTCGCCCGCTGTTAATGCATGAGAATTCACTTGAATTTCCTGAGCCCACAACAGTCTTCTCCAGCACAGGAACAGCACAGTTAAGGACTGCCCTTCAGCTGAGTGCGATTTCTCCGAGAAGCTGCCACGTTCAATTGGTAGGAAGCACGCAAGAGTCAACGGTAGCACTCCCTTTTTTTTGTGTGTGCTCCAGCGAGCGTGAGAGCAGTAAGGAGGGGAGGACAGGAGGGGAGGACAGGACAAAACTGACGGATGGATGCAAGCCTTCGCTGTTCATCGGGGTTATCAAATGATTACCTAATTGTTTCCTACCTTTGGAGAACAGCCCTGGTAGAGTTTTGGTCCCATGCTGATGCTCTCAGCACACACCCAGACAAAAAAGCATCTGACAAGACGTTGCATTAATGTTCTTACACCGTTACAGACATTTTTACTACTATGTAACTCTTGCCTGCACATTATCAAGCATCCAGGACCCTTCATGTTTCCCAGTGCTCAACGCCTCCATCCATCAGCGTGTTAAAATCACCCCACTGCGTGCCCGGCAGCAGCTCACGAGTCCCAAAACGCCTGCTGCAAGTCTGACGTCAGCCTTAATGTGTTCGATTGACATTATTGCACATTTATCTCGGTCCTCTCCTCCAACGACACAAAGCTAAACCACTTATTCCCAGTGACCCACTTTCCAAGAAAACTGAGCCGAGCCACCCTCAGCCTGTTTATATCACGAATGTAGGTACCCGAACGGCTTTGCAGATCGGTGGCCAAGTGCTTTTGCAAATTGGGCCCCGAGCATCCAAACGACGCTGGGAAGACATTAAGACAACTTTGTCAGCTTGACAAGTACTGCCCAGGCTAATCACCAACAAGCCCCCGGGTTTGTCAGGTACGGCTGTGACCTTTGCAGGGCAGGAGTGCAAACCCACTACGCTCGTTGGTGTCTGACCTTTGCCGTCACCGCTGTTTGTTACCGACTGAAGACACGACTACGTGAGGAGAGGACAAAACTGACAGGTAGAAGGCAGCAAAGCTGCTTTCCTTCACCATTCCCACCACCCCCCTCATAACCCCTCCAGAAACCATCTCCAGCATCCTCACCCCCACCCTTTATCACAAACAGCCACACGACTTTGTGGGCACACATGGAAATCTGGGACTGAGACAAGGATATCCTGCTGAGGGCCAGGGTTTAGTGGTGGGATGGCAGGGTTAGGGGAATGGTTGGGCTTGATGATCTTAAAGGGCTTTTCCAACCCAAACGATTCCATGATTTTATGATATGGATCTGGGAAGCCAGTGCTTGGTGTATCATTGATTATAGCTAACAATTTCAAAGCAAAAAAGCTTAGTATCACCATCGTAGTTTCTATTAACCTCTGCCATTATCCAGAGCCTCCCAGCCTCTCTGAAAAGTTCAGGCAAATGCTCATACATCAACAATGAAGTAACAAAGATCCCGTCAAAGTTCCAGATGCCAAACTGTACTAACCACCGACGCTGGACAGACAGCAGGAATGCACGACCACCCAAAAGTAGAAAAGCAAGAGAGACTTCCTGGTCAGAATTAAGATAATTATGACACACGGAGAAGCTAGACACTGATCTAATGGTAATCCTTGTGCAAAAAATGTCCTATCAGTTGAGCTCACCCCTTCTTCTTACTGTATCTGCTTGCCTCATCTCACTCTCCACTCTTCATTCTGCTCAAAAAAGCAGCGTGATTATCACTTTCCAAGCATTTTAAAACTAGTCAGACATGTGTACTTTGCCTTAGGAGAATGAAATGGGGGAGAAGAAAGAAGCTGCAGACTTTCAGAGCAATCTCCCATCGCATCCTCACGGTCAGCATTATTTTTCCGTACCATTCCAATGAGACAAGAGGACAGCACTGCAAACCTTCGTAGCTTTATTACTTTTCAAACGGCTTTCCATTCACTCAGCATAGCACTAAGTTGGTTGCATTTTGGAGATCATCAAGGAAGTAACTGAGACTCAATCTCATCTTCCTCCGGAAGCCTTAAAAGTTTCAGTGCTGTATTTGAATCCACATGCACTTTGCAGTCTTGATGCTTTCTTTGCCTTTAGTGGTCTTCAATAAATTTCCCAACTCTATCACATTTGGGTACAGAAGGTTCTGGCTCTCCTTCACTGGGCTTTGTCCCTAAAATGCCTTCCTACTCAAAACATTCAATATTCAGTGAGCTTTCACAAGTTGATTAAAGGATCTCAACTTCAATTCTATGAAGGAAAACAGCTTTGTGAGTTCTGGGCAAAAAAAGAAAAAAAAAAAAAAAAGGCTTACTGGGCACCCATCAGACTGCACTGCAAAATACTCAAATACCACAGAATCACAGAATCATTTAGGTTGGAAAAGCCCTTTAAGATCATCAAGCCCAACCGTTCCCCTACCCCTGCCATCCCACCCCCAAACCCTGGCCCTGCAGCCCTTTGGGGAAGGAATTGTTCCCCAGGGCCAACCCCCCCCGGTTGAGGCCGCTGCCCCTCGTCCCATCGCCCCTTCCCTGGGAGCAGAGCCCGGCCCCCCCAGGCAGTTGTAGGCAGCGATGAGGGCTCCCCTCAGCCTCCTCTGCTCCAGGCTGAACCCCCCCAGCTCCCCCAGCCGCTCCCCAGCAGCCTGGGGCTCCAGACCCCTCCCCAGCTTTGTCGCTCTCCTCTGGACACGCTCCAGCAATATCTACAGTTATGCCTCCAGAAGCGTACTGCTATATTGTCAGTGCAGAAATAGATGATAGGGTAAACTCTGCTCCTCCCTGGCACGTCACTGCAGAGCTGCATCTATCCCTAGCAGCTCTGCAGGGAAAGATCTGTTAAACCTCTTGCCCCTCTTAACACGCACGTTCCTGCTAATATTCAAACGATACATTAGAGGGAAAGAGAGGAGCAAATTCACTCACCTACCCTTCCACTTCGCTGCGTCCTTTTGCTCACATTCCGCAGAACAATACCAAGAGTAATTTTGATCTTTTGCTGAAGGTTTGAGGGGAAAAAAAAAATCATAGAATCATAGAATCATAGAATGTTTTAGGTTGGAAGGGACCCCTAGAGGTCATCTAGTCCAACCCCCCTGCAGTGAGCAGGGACACCTTGAACCACATCAGGTTGCTCACAGCCCCGTCCAACCTGGCCTGGAATGTTCCCAGGGGTGGGGCCTCCACCCCCTCTCTGGGCAACCCCTGCCAGGGTTTCACCACCCTCGTTGTAAAGAATTTCCTCCTTAGATCCAGTCTAAACCTACCCTGGTTTAATTTAAAACCATTACCCCTTGTCCTGACACAGCTGGCCCTACTAAAAAGATTTTCCCCACCTTTCCTATAGGCCCCCTTTAGATACTGAAAGGCCGTAATCAGGTCTCCCCGCAGCCTTCTCTTCTCCAGGCTGAACAAGCCCAACTCCTCATAAGAGAGGGGCTCCAGCCCTCGGATCATTTTAGTAGCCCTCCTCTGGCCCCGCTCCAACAGGTCCATGTCCTCCTTGTGCTGAGGGCTCCAGAGCTGGACGCGGGGCTCCAGGGGAGGTCTCCCCAGAGCGGAGCAGAGGGGCAGAATCCCCTCCCTCGACCTGCTGGCCACGCTTCTCTTGATGCAGCCCAGGGTATGGTTGGCTTCTGGGCTGCCAGCGCCCATGGCCAGCTCACGTCCAGCTTTTGACCCCCCAGCACCCCCAAGTCCCTCTGGGCAGGGCTGCTCTCCATCCTTTCTTCCCCCAGCCTGTACTGATACCGGGGGTTACCCTGACCCAGGGGCAGGACCTTGCACTTGGCCTTGGTGAACCTCATGAGGTTCACACAGGCCCACCTCTCCAGCCTGTCCAGGTCTCTCTGGATGACATCCCGTCCTTCTGGTGTGTCAACCACACCACTCAGTTTGGTGTCATCCACAAACTTGCTGAGGGTGCACTCGATCTCGCTGTCTAAGTCATTGATGAATATATTAAACAGCACGGGTCCCAGTACGGACCCCGGAGGGACACCACTCGTCACCGGTCTCCATCCGGACATCGAGCCATTGACCACTGCCCTCTGGATGCGACCATCCAGCCAGTTCCTTATCCACCGAACAGTCCACCCATCAAATCCATAGCTCTCCAATTTAGAGAGAAGGATGTTGTGGGGGACCGTGTCAAAGGCTTTGCAGAAGTCCAGATAGATGACGTCCATTGGTTTTCCCTTGTCCACTGATGCTGTCACACCATCATAGAAAGACACTAGGTTCGTCAGTTTTAAGGATGGATATGCAACAGAGGTTGGCACAATCCTACCAGATCGTGCCTAAATTTGAATGCTCCGACAGAATGAAGGAAACGCATCATTTCATACAGCTCTTTGCTGATGTCACACACCCTGAGATCCTAGGTGGAAACAGCATTACCAAAAAAAAAAATGTTTTAAACTGTGGCATTGCTATTTATTTCCCCCTCGTACAATACGTAGAAAGTGAGGGATGCTGTTTATAGAGGGGAGGGGTGGGGACTCTTAAAAAAAAAAAACACCTCAACTGATGGGAACCAACTGGAATTACTGCATTTAAACCAAGCTGCTGACAGAAAGGCTAAGTGTTTAAAATACAGTAATCCTTTCTTTACATTAAGACCAGGAATAAAATTATGCCCTTAGCGGTATTTCTCCCCTAAATTATTTGACTAAAAAAGGGAATTTGGCAACGAAGAAAATCAACTTACTTTCTTATTAACCTTCTGCTTATCAGCCACAGCATATGTGAACAAATCCAATTAGGGAAACTTCACGACGGTTAGAAAGCCGCCTTCTACACAGGGACCCTGCTGCTTCGCAGTGCCGTCAGGACCCAAGCCAGCAGCCTTATCTCACTGAAAAAAGTCAGAGGCAGTTGCACACATATATGTGCATCTATATCATAGTGTATATATATACACACACGGACGTATCTATGTTTGTGCACACGTATGTATCTATGTTTGTGCGTGTGTGTGTATAAAAATACATGTATCTGAGCATTCAGGGCTTTTTCTTCCAAGGCAGGAATTAAATGCAGCCGTCTGGAAGACTAAGAGCTGCACAAAGTCTCTTCCAGCATTCAAGCCTGCAATCTCCTTCCTGATTAAACTCTGAAAAAAAAAAAACCACCCTCATCTCTCGCCATTAGTTTCAACTCATTTGCCAAACTGCGCCTTTCCTACTACTCCAGCCGATAAATCCCCAACAGATCAGCATCATGAACGTCTGGTTTGTGACATAAAAGTTTTCACTGTAAGGTTCCTGCAGCAATATGGAAAGGACAGGAGGATCACTGTCCAGATGGAAAAGCCAGGCAAGAAACCTGTTCCCCAATGCAAAGCAAACAAAAACATTTCCCTCATTCTCATTCTCCGAGGAGAGCAGTGCAACTCAAAGAATAATTCTTGCCCATCAAACAGACAAAAATCAAAAGAGAGGAGAAAAGAGCCAAGCTGCTAGATGCAGCCAGAGCTGTGAAAACAGGGTTACACTCAAGGGGCCACGGTCCTTTAGCTGCTGCCGTGAGAAAGTTTTTCTGCCAAATACCAGATTCAGCCTGTGGCTCTTTGCGAGCGAACACAAAGTGTGCCAGGTACCGCTGTAAGGAGGTCTTGAGGGCTCTCCCTCCCCTCTCTTTCTACAGGACAGCAAAATGAACCCTGACATATTCTGGGCATGAAATCCACAGACTAACAAAAAGATTCGCAGAAACACAGACTGCTGAGATAGAGCATGAATCTCAAAGTCTTTTAAAGCTTATTCAGGGCTGACAAATAAAATGAATCAGAGACTACGGTTCTCTGCCATTAACTGAAGCAAGTTATCTACTTCTCTCCTCACTCTTAAGGCTCCCCTGGCAATCAGTCTTTGCTGAAACTTGCAGGATACAAAAGCCAGTTGGTTTTTCCCCTCTATTGCATCAATTTAACCCCAGAACACCACTATCACCATTTTTTGCTCCATTAATATCATCCACTCAATTTTTCCTTCAACACCCCCTCCCCAAAACCAGAAGGAACAGTAAGTGTATAGGACCCTGGTGACGGGAGACAGCTCTGCCTTACCAGATCCAACAGTACACAGCAGCTGTACGTTACAATCTGGTTTGACAGCGTGCAACTTAGAAAAGATGAGGCTTGCCCCAGCAGCTCATCAGATCAGTCCTCGGGGAAAAGAAATGCCAGAGAAGTCATAAAATGAAGGCCTGCCGTGTCCAGGTTTCAGCCAGCACGTACATAGGCTGCAAATCCTCTTACTTCTCTGCAGTGACTACGTGGAGATCCACCTCCGAGCCTCTAAACCAAGGCACAGGTTACTCACTTCCACCTCAGTCCTCGGTACTGTCTTAGCTGAGGTGCTGTCTTCTGAGCTGTCCCCTTTCATGTCACAGGGGAATGGCAAAAAAAAAAAAGCCTGCCAGCAGCACGTTCCCTGCTATTTCTTTGTTGGTAGAGGATCCTGGCATTGAAGTGCTTGCTGTTTGAAGCGTGGTGCAACTCACCTTCTGCAGTCACACTATAAAAAGCCAGGCACTCTGGATTTGTAGGATAGCTACAGCGAGCACCGAGCTGAAGACAGTGCCCTTTCCTCTTAACACTGCTGCCTTCCAGCAGAAAAGGATGAACAAGAAGCTAAAAGTAGCACACAAGGTCAAAAGTACCCTGGCTTCCCACCGATGGCTAGCAAAGAAGTGACACGGCCAAGGAGGTGGAAGATTCTTGGCCATTACTCTCCCCAAGCAGGACAAGAAATTAAGCTTCTTCCATATCCTTAATGGGGCAAACACGGATTCTGAAACCTTCTGACACCGCACACAAACCAAAACCTTCATGTGAAAGGGGTGGAAATGCAGAAGCCGACAATGAAGGACTGAGGGTTCAACTTCATCCCAAGTCTCCTTCTGCATTAACTTGCACCATTCCCTACCTTTAACCCAGGGCATGGGATTTAGATCCAGGAGACAGATTTTGTGCTGGGAAGAGAGGACAGGGGAAACAACAGCGTTTTGTCAGCTTTTCTGAACTGTTCAAGGCTGCCAAGCAAAGCACTGACAACCTGAGAAGTTTTAAGACTGGGAGGTGAGAGTTTTGCGTGGAAGAAAAAGAAGAAAAACCAAACCAAACACACTCCCTAATCTACAAATTTCAGTCACGCACAATATCAAAGCCACATGGTGATTGCTAGAGCTGAACCTGAACCCTCCTGGACAAACCAGTGATTCATCACTAGTCTAAGATTCACCTTTCCATTAATATTTAATATCTGGCACTAGGTGATCTTAATTTTTACATAAATATGATTCATTATATGTCAAAATATGGACTTTGTATCTAAAAATAATTTGACATTTGAATTAAAAATCCTGTACGAAAGGATTGGACAGTAACTGTTCTGCAGAATCAGACTATATTATGGATAGAAGTTATCAGGAAGGTCAAATTTGCATTCAGCTTATTAAAGACAGATTTTATACAGGTTATGGGAAGGGTATCCATTCTGCAGTTGTACCCATACGCCTTCCCAATTCACTGGGGAAGAATTTATTGACAAGTTAGTGAAATAAATTCATACCATTCAATAGGGAAGCTGCAAGGAAAACAGAGAACTAGATAACCAGTGGTATTAAAAATCTTATCCTTTGAGAATTATTTCAACTACTTATTAAACTAATAAAAAATGAGAGTTTCAAATATTCTGCGGCATAGAATAGTGTTGAAGTTCCTGAAAATCCCAGTCCCCGCCTTCAATGCAAGGATCAAAACTCAGAAGAAAAATCCATTTTCAGTTCTTTTTGAATAACCACTCGTGTCTTTTGTTTCGATATTTTACACAGAGAATGAAGTCGCTTAAAATCTGTCCTCTTATCCAATTCTGACAACACTTCACTCTACATAAAGCACCCACTTGGATTATGATGCAGGGATATGGAACAGCCCCACGTTTTTTAGACATTACTGTTTATAGATGTTAGTGAGGAACAAGAATTATGTCCCAGAATACCAAATCTTCCATTTAACACAGAGGCAACCAGCCCCCAGGTTCCCACCACCACTTTTTTTTTTTTTCCCCTGGAGCTGAATTACCAAACCTATTTTCTCACAGAAGTGGCCTTACAGCATGTAACCTGGCAATGAAAATCAGAGGCGTAATTTGCCTAGACCTCCGTCACACAACGAAGAATTTTCTCTAGAGAGCGTGCGAGCAAGGCTACAGCTACAGAAATGCTCTATGCTCTGGCAATCTCATTAGTACAACCCCTGAACGGCTTCAGCATAAAAATGCAAAAAGGCAAAGTTTGTTCCTTCCTAATGTATTAAACGGAGCCGCCACCCTTCACGATGAAGGCTGTGGTAGCTTTACAAAGCACATGTTTTATTAAACGACAGTATCTCGTGCCAAAACGGACTACAGGCATTACCATACACGATTTTCCTACTTACATCTCAAATCGTCAGGGCTCCAACTGGCCCCAAATGCCACAAGCTACTTTACAGGCTTGGACACGGAGTTCTGGAAATGTGTCAGCTGCACAGCAACTCCCTCAAGGAAAAAGGGAGTATAGAGCTTCATCATCCTCCTCCTCATTCCTCTCAGTGAGGCAACCGCTCTCAAGCGCACACCTCCAAGTCTAAGTAAACATGAAGGATTCCAGCGCAGAATGCAAGCCTTAATTACAAGTCAGCCTCTGTGTTGTGGCAGGATAATTAGTGGACCCCAGAACCGAACACTTCTATGCTTGCTAATGCACTGAAGCGCAGTGCTAACTTTAACACCTCTAATTATTCCATTACATAGGGAATAATTTTGCTACTAATACACAAAGTCAAGGGACATTTTAATAACAGACCCTTTAGTCCTGTCTACAATGTACAAAGTCATTTATAACCCTGTTTTAGCCACCGCTGATACGATTCTGCAGAGAAACTATTTGTGTAACTATATATATATATTTTTTTATATATATATATATAAAAGAAATACACACGTGATGTATGTGTGCGCACGCGTTTGCTCTATGGAGACACCCAAGAATGAATGTCTCCTACACCCAAGAATGAATGTCTCCTACATCCTGCACCACAGCTTCTCCTCCTACCAGAAGACCAGCTGCCAAATGCTTTAGCAGTCGTGACTCCGTATGAGAAATGGCGAGATCAATGAAAAAGCAGTATCCCGTTATGCGCCGAGTCGGTCGGGATGCAGAGCTCTAGCTCTGTTCGTGATCTGCCACTAAGCATATTTGCTTACACAATTAATAAGCTCAAACAAAATTTCTTTCATGTAAACACCAGATCAGTTCCTGCAGCGTACTACTGTCACCAGTTCACTGTTTGCCAAGCGATTTATCTTCATTAACACAAGTGCTAAAACTTCATCTAGCAGGTCAGAATTTAGAGCTGCAGCTCATCTCTTACAACATAAAACCTAATTTCGTTGCAGTTGCATCAGCTCAAAAGACATTTCACTGCTTTCCCCAATTCAAAAGCAGCTCGTCATCTACCAGAAATAAATAGCTTTGGCTGTCCAAGAACATTTGCTCAGGCTTTCAGTGCCTTCCAACAGAGTGGGAACACCAGTTTACGCCGTCTCACTGTACAGTGGAAGCATTTTAAGCCATCACATTCCTCCTTGACTGGTTTGCCCACATTCTTTCACTGAATCAATATCAGAACCTGCGTTTCCCCAACTTTTTGGCTCATGCCTTTAATCCATTCGATCTAAACACCAAATACGGATTATCAAGAATCCAGGATGGTATGATTCCACATCCACAAAGCTTCTTCAATAAGTCCTCTTTTCCTAAGGGGAAAGAAGTTCCAAGTCATTTGCTGCAAGGTCAAGGATCCTTCTGAACCCCAGCCAACAATTCAGCTCCGAGATGTTGCTTGCTGTGCATGGGCTACAAATGTCGCTTTGCGAAGGCTTCCCAATGTCTAAGGAAGCCCTATTTCCGCAACGGTGCACTAAGAGAAGTCGTCTCAGGGTTGATTGCAGCCAACACATTACTCACCTGTTTTACATTGTATCCTGCTTTTGCACTAGTTTCAATGAACATTACATTCAGCTCTTTGGCTTTTCTTTCTCCTTCCTCAATGGACACTTGTCTGGGGAAGATAACACAGAATTAGGAGAAGAAAACAGACAAACACCTTGAAAATTAAGGTTTTCATCTTCAACTGACTGCTTCATTACGGTCCTGAAAGCATTTAATGGTTCCCAGACACATACACATACAGAGGCCACATACTGAGCACACTTGTAGACAAGCATCACCATTTCATCGTATCAGATGGACCTCTGTGGCACACCTGGCTCCCAGCGTAAAACTCAGCTTTGCAGTGGAACAGCTACGTGGGCCAACTAGACTCCCCCAAATCCCTCTCTGGGAAGCTAGGCTTTTATATCTGAACAAGTAGGGATCAACAGATTTTAATATCCAATAATAATCATCAACTTGCAGCCTACAAAACTGCTGTATCAAAGGACCAAGCGGAACCACCTCCTATCGAATGAATTTTGTCCTTTTTTCCCCTGGTGAGGTGTCCCACCCATTAAGCAGTCTGCCACAGCAAAAAAAGGGGAAACTTTGGTTCAAGAGCTACCATACAAAAATCGTGACGTATCTGAGGGGCGTGTGTGAGCGAAACAACTCTTAATAGGATGTTATAAATCTGAAGGGTCACAAGTGAAACTCTTCTGAGGAAACGAGGATTTCACTCAAATCCAGAATGCCTCCCTCTCCCATTTTTGTTTTACCTTTGCGACTCTTTACTCATTTGTGTTAAGAATACCACAAACCCAGAAAAAAGCAGAGTACACAATGCAGCAAAAGCTGAAGATGCACAACTCCCAATAAAAATACTAAAGTTTGCCAACTTACAAAAACCCCTGAAGAGTTTTAAAAGGGAGGCTTGCTTGCACCTATCACCTCTATCTGAGCAAATCTATTACAAAGCATGAATATTTGTAACGACTTTAGCTTATTCATTCACTGATGGAGGCTGTAGTTACCACTCCGTTCTCTCCTGACCTCCGAACAAGTTGGTGACAGTTTCTCAACTCATTCACAGCACTGTGCTGGAAACTTGCGCTTAACCAAATGAAAGAAGTTTTAAAATTGGGATTCCTCTAGTCGCAGCCATCTCCAGCACAGTTAAAACAAGTTTGTGCATTTGGGAGAAGAAAAATACAAGTGTCCTTTTTAAAATAGTTGTCTAGGAGAAAACAGCAGCAGATTAAGAAAAACATTGGAAAGGTGAGTTATTCCTCCATACCTCTTATCTGCTAGATCTGTTTTATTTCCCACCAGCATAATGATGACATCACTGCCCCTTTCCGTTCTGACATCATCAATCCATTTTGTTGTTTGCTGGAACGAGTTTACATCTAACAGAGAACAGTGGAGAGGATTATCACTGCGGGTATTCTTCACAGATCACTGCTAAATACATCTGTAAGTCTCAAATAAAAGCTTCATATTGTCTGGAATTGGCATAAGAGGGTGATGAAGAATCAGCAAGTGAAACCCTACGTCTCCCAGGCTGAGCTATATGAAAACTTTGGCATTAACTTAAAATGGACTAGCACTTCGTTACGGGCGAGTTCAAAGCCAGGGGTGAACTGAATTAATCTCCAATTTGCTTTTGACAGTGTCTAAAATGAGAAGCCTTATCACTGTGTTTTAGAGCAGCTCTTTGGTTTTTTTTAGTTCAACGTAAAACATTTTATAGAGAGAATGGGGATTGATGTGATACCGCATTCTACACTGCTCATGACTCCTGCATCTACAGCAAGAGGTTCCCACAGTTTCATTGCTTCTCAAAAGTACTTGATACCAGCTACACATTTGGTACAGCTTAATCACTTTTTACTCGCTAGGTTCAGGATTTCCTCTAGGAAGTATCAGGGCTACACAACATACTAGCAACTCCTGTATCACTGAACACGGGGTTCAAAATAGCTTCCAATTCATTTGCATAGAACCAGAACTACAAATTTAGCCTATCCACAGCCACTTTTTCTTAATGATACGTCATTAAAAGCAGCAAGATAAGAGTTCTAGGAAGCTATCCTGACCTAATGAGACAGTATGTTGTTTGAAAAGTTGCATCCCGTTGGGAAAAACGAGTTGTATAGAAGCTGCCATGGAGCTCAACGTTTGCCAGTCAGCTACACAAAGAGCATCCGAGTTGCCAAAGCAGTTTGCGGTACTTAAAAAGGGGGGGGGGGGCACTGCAGCAGTTATTGACAAGTAATGATTTTTTTTTTTTTTAATGGTTTCTACTGCATAGTAATATATCGTGGGCTAGACAGCCAAGACTTGATCGTTTGCCAGTGTCTTAATTCTGCTCTTTACTACTTGGTAATACTGAATTTGCTAGGTCAGTAAAAAAAAAAAAATAATTCGAAGTTCACAGCTAACCTGTAATTTTAGCTCAAATGAAAACGCTACTTTTAACAATTAAAGCTTTACGATTAAGGCCCATATTCCTGATGTAATCTTCTAGTATTTCCAAATCCAAGGATGAACACTTTTGCATTTGTATAGAATTAGGCCATTGCTCTCAGCCAATTCTGGTTTAGAACTGAAAGCGTCTGAAGGTTTAGTTCTCCTAAAACAAAATTTCTGTTCTTTGTAAATACAGAAAGCTTGTAAGTTAGGGGTCTCTGGACTGAGGGGAGGGACGGAAGGAGAAGGGTTGAAAAAGCACTGATATTTTTAGTTCACAAAAATGTACATACCTTAGTAAGAAATGAAAGAGCAATTGTTAAAGGATAAGGGCTTAGTGGTAAGTTTTACATATTGCAAAATGTGAAAGTGACCGATTCAAATGAAAATGTGATGTTAATGCATTTCCCCCCCCAGCCCATGCCCAGACATTTTTTTTTTTTTTTTTGGGGAGGGAGGGCAAATGGAGTGAAGCAAGCTACAGCTATCAGTGCAAAGTCTCTCATTTAAGAATTCAGATATCTATGAACATGATTCAGGTGTTTGAGACCAAAAGTCATAGGTGATATTACGATCAAAAAGCAGATGAAAGAGGGTAAAGTGCAACAAGACCAGCCAGGACTCAAGGCTTCAGGAGAATGCAGTAGGGAAGGGTTACAAAATGATGTCGTTTGTAAGACAGTTTATACATTACAACAGCAGCGATCAGGTGGCTAGCTTAAAACTCAACTACAATAGAAGAAAACTTTTTTTTTTTTTTTCATGCCAGAATGAAGAACAAGCAGATGACTGTGATAGGACATGCAAAGCTAGGCTAAAGGATGAAAGGGGCAGAGTATTAGAAATGCAGAATTCCCCCCACTCACTTGTGATATCATAAACAACAACTGCAACAGTGGAGTCACGAATGTAGCTAGGAATCAAGCTCCTGAACCGTTCTTGACCTGCTGTGTCCCATAATTGCAACCGTACCTAACAAAATCAGTCAAACAAGCAAGAAAAATAAGAAAAAGGTCAAACCCAGTGCAATATACCTACTTGTGATATCGTAAACTACTACAGCAGCAGCAGAGTCACGGATGTAACTGGGAATGAGGCTACGGAAACGTTCCTGACCCGCAGTATCCCACAGCTGCAACCTGATCTGTGGGTGGGAGAAAATTAAAAAAGCCAAACTGCCACTAAAAATAAAAGAGTAAATAAATTTTACTTTCTTGAAAAAAGCTAAATAAAAATTAGAAACTCATGCAGGAGATGACTGGGGACTGGGAGCAGCAGCATACTGTCTCCTTTACAGCAATCTCTCCCAAACACTAGTAGTAGCCAAACTGGTATATGTGAACCTATCTTGGCTTTCCGCTGTCTTTGCTTTTTAAAAAAAAAAAATGCTTCCGTTCCAAAAGGGGAGGAATAGAATTGCTCAGCTTTCAAATGGAGAGAACCAACAAGAAAACTACGGCAAACGTTCGCCTGCAGTTCTGCCTACACCAGATTTTCATGCTCTGCTGCTATCCTTCCTCAGGGCTGACACGTGTAACCTCCAGCAGCCTGGAGGATGGTTGCTGGTGGAAGAATCAGACCACACACCATATTTCTAAAGAGCCTTCAGCTGCTGTCAAAGCACTGGAAAAGCTACTAATGTGGATTTTTCAAGGAGGATAAAATGCTCTATTTAAGCCTTAGCCACACTGCAAAGTAACATGCACACAGATGAGGTTGAACATCTCTTACCATCAAGGTTCTGAAAGAAAAGGCAAGATATACTAAAAGCAACACATACGGCAAGATGCGCAAGGGCCAGTTTTGCTATGGAAAAAACATCTCATCACTCAGGCACTTTCAATGCAATCACATTTATTGTGGGTTTATACAATACCATAAGCTTATGCAGCACTGCACAATTTGCTTCTGCAAATAGCTCAGTGGCTGAATTTCTTAATTAAGAATCTGAGCTCATTTTAAACCACAGGCTTGCTTCCACAGAGGAGTGATTTCATTTCAGGAACTAGAACCGCATCAAGCTAAGAAACAAGCATCGTTTGTGGATTGCTATTGAAGGCAACCTTCTTTTTGAACGAGTAATATTAAGAATATGGAGCTAACTATTAACTGGCAACGTTTGGCAATTTGTATTTTATCGTTTTTTCCTTTGACATCAAAAACTGAAGGGGTTAAGCACAGTCCCCTTCTCCAAATTCCCACCATTATGCACCCCTCAAACTATCCGTATCATCTCTTTCTTCAAAGAGGATGATGGTATAGCACCTTCTGCCGCTTGTAAAATGGCACTCAAGCCCTCCAGAGATGAACCAAATGGTGGTTTCCCATTTCCCCAAACAGAGCAGGGAGCTGTCTCCACAGCACTTGTCAGTCTGGAAGCAGCTGGTAGATGAAGGCTCGGTCTGTACTTCCAAGTGATCTCAGAACTGTGGGCTGCACAATTACAACAGATGCTGATCCTCGTTCCTACTGTACATAGAGAGAAGTGCAACAAAAATCTTACTCACTGTTCGATCCTCCAAATACATGGTTTTCGATAAGAAGTCAATGCCAATTGTTGCCTGTAATAAAAAAAAATAAAAATAAAAAATCCACACCTCTTAAATAAAACATCAGAACAACTGCGGTGATTTTCAGGGGAGCGAGCATTACTGCCACATCAGAATCAGCACCTGTAGCACATCTGCAAGAAAAACACACTGGTTTTCTTACTTTCAAGATGGAGCTCTACCTATAAGTAAGATTCAATCAGCAGTTTCCTTAATATCCATAACCAGAACAGTATCTTAAAAGCACAACAAGTTGTGACCTTCAGTTCATGCGTATTGACAGTTTAATCCATACAGTCATGTGGCTACCAGCAAGGATTTTTATGCCTATGACCCAAGTCCATCAGCTGAACCAGGATATCTGGGCAAACTGTACTCTTCCTGACCGCCAAATATCTTAACGTATCCTAACTTTAAGCCTTTTTGGTCAAAGCGAAAGCGAATATCTTCATATCTGCTGCAACACGAGAGCATCCACGGCCCCCAACAATTACTAAAGCTCAGTTAATGCTAAAGCTCACTGCAGCATAACTGCATCCAAGTTTCTAGACACTAGTGGGAGCTTTGCGTGGAAGATTCTTAAGTGTTAAAGAGAAAAAGAGCAAAGCACTACTAAGCACTATCGAGAGCTGCTTCTTAAATACATGATCTTCACCCCGTTTTTCAAGGCTGCAAGTGAGGGTGAATCCAAGCTCTAGGAGGGATACAACCAAGGTGACCTGTTGGGGCTCTAAGGCTGCCCTGGCTTCAGCAGGACACTGAGCATCTCAAGCAGCTGCACCGCTCAGCAACATCAATAGAGCCTGGAAGACATTCCAAACAAATTGATTTAAAAAGAAGAAAAAAAAAACAAACCTCAACAGATAAAAGGCAAGTGTCTCAGCTAGGGCAAAGGGGCTTGATACAACCTCTCCCACACTGAAGCAGGTATTTCTAATGGAAAGCCTATTTTACTGTGTATGCTCCATATTGTAAGACTGCTATTATGCCCTCACTATATATCCCCATAATTAATTCCCTGTATTCTGTCACATATTTTACGTGGTAGGAATAAAGAATAGAGCCAGCCAGCCTGCTTGTGAGCGAGACATGAAAACCAGCTGCAAATTAATTAAAAAAAAAAAAAAAAAAAAAAGCAGAACTGAACAATCCAAACTGAATTTTCATTTGCAACTAACTCTAACAAATCAGAAAACAAACTGTTTTCCTGGCTGGATAAGGACAGTGGATTTGGAGTACCAGAGATGCATACGGGAAAAATAAATACTGGTGGTGGATCCCAAGACAGCTACTCAGTGATTTTCACCTGCCATCAAGAACTGTGACATTACCAGTTCAGAGAGATGATACTGAAACTCTAAGGTGGATGTGAGAAGCCTCAAAAGACTAATGCAGCAACATGCTTCCCTTCTGCTTTTGTTTTCTATTGTTTTGGTCTAGGGTACTCCGCGGAAGATTGTCTGAAAGATGCTTCTATTTTCCCCTGAGTCTATTTGCTTTTGCTTTACAGAAGAAAAGCTACACCCCCACCCCCACCCCACCCCAAAGATCTTACACCACATATATAAGTCAGAATCCCATTCTGGCTGACAAACTGCTGGAGACTCAGATTTTCCCTGCTCTCAGCAGGAGCTGGAACATCAGCTGCAAAGGCTGAAACCTGCCTCAGCCTGTGCTTCATGCCATCCCTCCCACGCAGCCGCACGGCAGCAAGAGCTCTGAAGCTCACTCGCTGCCCTAAGAAGTCTCTGTGTGCCTGGTGGAAACGCAAGCACCACGCCGAAATGCATCAGGTCAGCAAGATTCCTGCACTTGAACGCTCACGGCACGGGAAATGCAAAAGAGAAAAGGCCAAGCACAAAACTTGTTTTAGATCTGGGCGATGAAAATATTTGTCCTAATCATCTTGGGAAGAACATATGGCAGGTCTGTGGCTTTCAAGTTGTGAAAGGGCTCTCGGCCTAAGCCCCCATAAGCTTTAAGAATTACATGGAATAACTCACAGCCAAATGTATTTGTCCCCTTGTTCTGACCCTATCATGACCACACAGAGAAGCAGCAGATGTCAAGGAGCGGATTCAGGCACTCTAGATCCCAGAATTTATTAAAATAGGTAACCTACAAAGAAGCATTTTGTCACAATTCTGACAGAAGGAGCAAAAAAGCTCAGGGGATCTTTACAGATTGGTTGTAAAGAAGAACTGTGCAACATATGAGTAGAGAAAAAGTCTGCTTAATGATGGGGACATGAAACTAAGCTAATTGTTGTAAATTAAGGTGGAGGCAGGCTCAACTCGCTTGAGAAATGCTGGGCACCCCATGGAACAAGCAGGAACTAGGCATGGTCTGAACATGATGCGAGGTACTGGCAGGTCCCAATTGCAAGCTTGTAAGACCACAAGCAGAACAAAAAAAGCTTGAGAGGGCCACACTATGGATGGGGCAACGCATGAAAACACTTTTTAATCCATCTACCCTTACAACACTACTGTCTAATAAGGAACTGTTGTCACCCCAGTTTATAGACTATACTTGCTGACACAGAATTACCCAAGACTCTGGAAGGAAGCCTGAGGCAAAGCAAGGACCTGAATTCTCTTTCAAGTCACAGGCCGGCGTTTCAACTCAACGCTGTCCTCCCTCTCCCCTCCTCCAAGAGGCTGAAGCTAAAGGGAAGCGTGGCCTGTAATTCTCCTCTTGTGTAACGCACACAGCATCATCACGTTTGCCGGCATCAGTCATAGAATCATAGAATCATAGAATGTTTTAGGTTGGAAGGGACCCCTAGAGGTCACCCAGCCCAACCCCCCTGCAGGAGCAGGGACACCTTGAACCACATCAGGTTGCTCACAGCCCCGGCCAACCTGACCTTGAATGTTCCCAGGGATGGGGCCTCCACCACCTCTCTGGGCAACCCATTCCAGTGTTTCACCACCCTCACTGGAAAGAATTTCCTCCTTAGATCCAGTCTAAACCTACCCTGGTTTAATTTAAAACCATTACCCCTTGTCCTCTCACAGCTGGCCCTACTAAAAAGATTTTCCCCATCTTTCCTATAGGCCCCCTTTAGGTACTGAAAGGCCGTAATCAGGTCTCCCCGCAGCCTTCTCTTCTCCAGGCTGAACAAGCCCAACTCCCTCAGCCTGTCCTCGTAGGAGAGGGGCTCCAGCCCTCGGATCATTTATGTAGTCTTTCATTTATACATCACAGAAGGAGGAAAAAAATCTTTCCCAGCGTGTCCATGGGGTGGAGTAACTCCTGGTAAAAGATACACCACCAATGGCACAATTTTCTTTCAGGTGTTTGGGTTTCCTCGACACGGTACAGCAAGTTCTCGTTCGATTCACAAATGCCGCTTTCATGAAAACAGCTTATTAATAAGCTACGGGGGCAACAGCTGAATTCCTCTTTATCTAGCAGCAAGCAAAAAAAAACCCCAATGCACAGCATAGATTTTATTAAGCAGCAGCTTTCTATTTTTACCAGCTGAACACAAAAAACCCTTGTTCAAATCATAGGTTGTGGCAGCTTTCAGAAAATAGGCATTCAAAATTTATCAGAAATGTCCTGAACGAGAAAATCATCCATCAATTAACCTACAGCCACAGTTAACCACGTACATGCGGTTTGATATGCATTATCATTCAAGTACTTGGCTTTGAGAGGTCTCTATATAATCCTGGGCATCAAGAAATTTGTATTCTGGTTTGACACTAGCATCTGGTGTGATTTTGGCCAAATTACTGGAGTTTTTATGACTCATTCTTTCTTCCAGCTATAGCGAAATAGGACACATCACCCCACCTAGTCATGACTTCAGTAAAATAGAGGTCTTGAGATGAATGACACCGTACCAATTACATTAACAGCCAAACTAGGCACGCATCAGTGATAGCTAAACTGAAGCTATCTTGCAAGCCCTTAAGATTTCTTACTGTTTTAAGTCCCACTCGTTCATTTTGCAATCATTTAGTATATTATGTCAGACCAGCTTCCCATGGAGACAACTATACTATCATAAAGCACAGAGGGTCAAACCTCTTCAAGAAAGAACTAGGACGCAAGCTCCGTAGAGAAAAGGAGCAGACCTGAAAGAAAAATACTGTGGGAAAAAAACAGATTAAATAAAAGAACTGCATTCACATGTCCATGTAATTACAGTGGGTAGAATTTGAAAGGATGTTTGCTCCCTTGGGAGCAATGATGTGTACTCTGGCCCTCCTACACCATAGAAGCTTTGCTTCTCCCATAGTTAAGCGAGAACTTACATCTCATTCTACCCAACTTGCCTAGCAGCAGCAATGAGGAATTACTGAAGAGGCAGGAAGGAAATCATTAAGGGGTAAAGAGATTTAAACAAGATACTTGGATAGACACTAAGTAACAGAAGAGTCAGAGCAGCTTTCTTATTTTTTTTTCCCATTACCTCCTCCTCCCACCCCCCTAAAAAACCCTTCACATTCACCAGGGAACAGATTTTTCTCAGCTTAGTGTATTCAGAACGTCACCAACTGTAACCAAGTCATGAAACATGTTCTGCTGGGAGAAGGCACGCTTTATGAAACTAAAGCACTTTTATAGCTTGCCACCTTTTCAAGCTCATCCTAAATTCTGGGAGTGGGCAACAATGATTGCTCTCCCAGAATTTAGCAAAGTTAGCTTGTGTCAGCTTGAACTGATTTGTCACCAAACATGGAGTAGTGAGGGGGCTGCAGGACTGACTGGAATAAAAGACCATCACTGCTTCAGCCTCAACCTTGCCAACCCCAACCTTGTTTAAATAATAAATAAATAAGCGTAAATAAGCAGTCACAGGATGGGGACGTGCACAGCCATCAGCTTTGTGGCCTTTATTCCAGCACACAGCATAAAATAGCATCCTAAAGCACACCCGGCCCTACAATCCACTGCTTTCTGCTCCACAAGTCCTTGTTCACCCTGCTGCAGAACCTCTCGCAGCTCAGCTTGCTGCTTTCTTAAAGAGAGCGAGGTGCCTGTTACGTTTTCCCTACAGAGGCATTAGATCTGTGATGGTCTGGTAGCAAATGGCAAGGAAAAAAAAACCTGGTAGACTTAACAACTGCTATTACTTGGGCATACCCAAGAAGCCTATGCTTTTGAACCACAACTTACCCCACTGCAAGTAGCAGAGAAGCTACTCAAGCAGAATCCAATGCTGAAACACCATTCTGAAAGGTTATTAAAATACAAAGCTTAAAAGATTTTGCAGTTAAGAATTTTGCAGTTAACAATTTGGTCAGTGTACCAACTCTTGTCCACTGCAATCAAACGGATCCTTCCTGCAACAGGGGACATGGTGAGAGGAGTCTTACAGAAGACAATAATGTGGATTAATTTACCTGGTAGGTGTTATCAAAGCTGTCATACATGAACCTGGTGATCAAGGAAGTCTTCCCCACTAGAAGAAAAAAAAAAAGAAGACAGATTCAAGGAACAATTTCAGTGCCATTTGTAAACATGTGATTTAAAAAATGGTTTCAGGAGGAGTTTTAGTCCAATGGAGCCATACTGTACAATTAAATTTCCTACAATCAAAAGAGCAGTTACTTGACTTTACAACTGCAAAGTCACTAGAGTAGGCACATTTTTTTCTGGAAAAGGTTGGCTCCTGTATCGTTCCCAAGCATCGGTTTTACTCTTAAACATCTGTGATTCAAGAAGAAAATTGAAATAATTTGGCCATTTCCATTTCTACCAAGTCATTCAGAAATTTTAGTTGAACGAACAAACGTAATAGGTCTGAAAACCCCTACGACAAATTATTATAAACCAGACAGCTCTTCTCACTCATAAAACAAGGTAGCCATCTCGCATTAAAAGACATCTTGCTGCGCATCTCCTCAATGTCACGCTCTCCGTATTTGTCACACAAATGGCAGGCCCTGCTGTAGCATCACGGTAGCGTAAGACAAGATTGAAGAGCATCATCGTTGGGAGGCTTGTTTACCATCTGCCCACGATGCCTGCAGTCCTTAGCACTCCATTAACTTCACCCTTCCTTTGACCATGTATTCACGATACCTTTTTATATTAAGCAGGTTCGCATGCTGTTAAAAATGCCATTATCCACCCCAGCGATGGCTGCAGCTCGTGACCAGTGTATTTGCTTGGCTGTTCAGCGTTAGGAAGGCAGTCAGCACTGCCATCAGAAGGTGTCACCGCAGCATGCACAGGCACACCTGACAGTCACGGAGACACAGGCGAAGCCTTTTTCACGCAGCCATTTGCGATACCGCAGCTCCTCTGCAACCGCGACTCAGCTTGGCCAGGTTAAATCACAAACTATGTCAAACTATGTCAAGATCCTCATTTCATAACAGAGAGCGACAGAAACCGTGCGTAACGTTCCAGACAGGTATCAGACTACCCTGTAATCTCATTTTCCTTAAAAGACAAGTAATATGAGGTTCATTTTAAAACAATCCTTGTCACAACAGTTAATTTCTACTCCTGCAAGAGCAGGAGGGGGAATGGCTTGAAGCTGCGCCAGGGCAGGGTTAGGCTGGACATTAGGAAAAACTTCTTCCCCGAGAGGGTTGTCAGGCTCTGGAATGGGCTGCCCAGGGAGGTGGTGGAGTCCCCATCCCTGGAGGTATTTAAAAGAAGGATCGATGAGGTGCTGAGGGACAGGGCTTAGTGGTGGGATGGCAGGGTTAGGGGAACGGTTGGACTTGATGACCTTAAAGGTCTTTTCCAACCGAGATGATTCTATTCTATTCCATTCAATGATACAGCTGAGCTGGGACAAAGTCTAAATCGTACCCAATGGACAACTTTTTCCTGCCCCATGCCACCTTCACCTAGAAGGAACCAGCAAGATATGCAGGAACTGGAATATCTCAACCTGCCTCATTTCAATCTGTTTAAATACTCTTAATTGTAGGCTTATCTTTTAGGAAACAACTGAAGTTACTCAAGAATGTATCACCTCCCGTTGTTTTCTTCTAATCCACCTGCAGCTGGAATTTGCCATCTCCCACTGGCAGGGGAGAAGAGCTGTATGACTTGTGTTGGCCATCCGACGTTGTACAGGTACAGATAAAAGGCAGTTTGATACACATAAGCCAGAGCTTGCATTCTTCAAATAAGCTTCTAGAGGTGTTAGTTCCCTGCAAGGGTGACCATCAGGAGAGTAGAGGAATTTAAACCAAGATTTTGGGGGTGTGGGTTTTGGTTTTTACATCTTGGTATAAAACTTTCACTAAAATCTCCAGTACCGTACTTAAGGAGCATTTTAATCCATCTGCAAAATTCAGTTAACTCCGTAGAAGTGCTTAAACTAACAGGAATCCAATAGAGAGCCTTTGAGAAAAAGATTTTCCCAAGTCAAAATTTGAATTCCTGTGTGAATTTTTAACGTATTCTCCACAGGCATACTTCCCACAAAGTTAAGAAGCTGCTTTCGCAAAGGTAGAGCAAACATTCCCTTTGGTGAGTAGGTTTTCGGAAGCAACGCGTCTCATACGGGCAGGGTTCCTGAATCCCTTATTCAAATTTGTCCCCAAAACACCCACGAAGGCATTGAAGAGCAGCAGAAGCTGGCACGGGACAAACAGCCATGGACTGCAAGGGGAGGAAGGTTTCACTCCTCAAGAGACACCGATGAGCAAATCCAATACCTTCCCACTGCAGCACACACTATAAATCCCAGTAATGGGTTTGCAGCACCACAAACAAGCTTGGCTTTTCCTCACGCGGCCGCTGATGCGAATGGTCAAACTGAATTCTTCAGAGGTGCAAGGGGATGTAATCAAACCCACAAAACGATCCGCTTTGGTAAGTCACAACCCCTGAAGAACTCTGAAGTCTTCTGGCTGATCATTTCCCTTCCCACTATACACTGAGATGTCTTGAAGGGAGTCTGTCTAGAAACTATAAAACCTGAAAAGATTTTCTCTTTCGTGTTCCTAGAGCTTCCTTACCCTATCTTCACTCATTTCACAAAAAGAGGGGAAAAATAAGGTGCCACTTGGCTTGCTTTAATTTAAGTATCTGCTTCAACCAACATTTGGATGGAGTACCTTAATGCACGTCAGTTCTAAGACATTTCTTCTCATCACAGACCAAGGTTTTCTTTACATAGCACGTCACCAGGCACCAGATCAAGCTGGTATTAATACCAACTGCTTACAGTTTTAATTCCACCATGACTACTGAAGCATCACCATTTCCCCTTTAAAAAACAAACTTGCTTTAAAAACCCTGGCAGAAGTGAAAGCCCACAATTCCCACCGTATCTATAATTAAAAGGAAAAGTCAGCGAATCTTCTCTTCAGAAATTCACAAGTTTGGATTATATAAACAGACATCTTGTCCAGAGGGTCACAGGCTTTAAATATTCCCTCTTTAGAGGAGCCACTCCTAATACTTAACACCATCTCACCTCTCCCCAGCCTCCCCACATACACTGGCCCTGCCTGCCAATGGCAGAAACTATCCCCAGCCCTACAAAAAATAGCCGGATGAATCACCTTAGGATTCATATACCATCTGTTGAACACTAAAGTGATGTGGATGCATATGCTGCTTCTCCCGTGGGAGCCGTGCCGCTCTAAGCCCCGTTTCAGAGAGCTCGACTACGAGAACAAAAACACAAGAAATTAATCTATTGTCAATGATGTTCATCACATTTTTCCCATACGGAGGCCCCTGGGCTACTCATTGCTAAAGCGCCAGCACGCGTGATTTTGTGAGGACACCGAGTGCTTAAAACCTGCTAACTGTATTTATGACGGACCTAACGCAACGGTTACAACCTAAATTCCCAGGAAGGATAATCCCTTAGGAAAGAAGAGCTCATGGTGCAGCTAGCACACCACAACCTGCAGAAACAGCCGATCATCTTCCCCTCCCTCGGCAGAGCAACAAGGCCAGCGAGCCACAGTTCACCATTTGCTTTTGGAGTCGAGCCCCTGGGCTCTTGGATGAGTTTTATTTTGACATTGGTTTTTATTCAGAACGTCACAACAGAGTGTGACTTTAAAAAGAAATAAATATAAAAAAAACAAGGAACATTGGCAGTTTCTTGAGCGAGAATCTGCAGAACAGTTTGAATCCCACTCTGCTACGTATTTTCACTTGCTTTTTATTCTGTCTTGCTAGCTCTATGTTTATCGAGTTCACAGAAGGCATTAATTTGGGAGTGATTGCAAGCAAGTTGGAGGACAGAATCAGAACTCAAAATAATCTTGAAAAATGCAGAAGCGACCTTAAGAGGGAAATGAAGCTCAGCAGGGAGTAGTAGCACACAAGGTAATCCACACAGACAAGAACAACTCACCACTTAATATACAGATTGCAAACAACTGGGTAAGCAATCTGGGCTTTATAACCAAAGGAAGCAGATAAGACAGTCGAGACTTCAGCCTTGTTTCATTAAGCAGTTTTAAAAAAAAAAATAAAAAAATAAAAAAAATCTACTGGGTTAATTTAATCTCTTGGAAAACTTTCAACACACAAATATGTCTAGGGCTGCATTATCAGGCCAAAATATTTCTGATATGCTGCTGGGACAAAAAAAAAAAAAGTTAACATCCTTGAAAGAATAAAGGCGGGGGAGGAAATGCCACGCATGGGGTTTTACAGCAGTGCACAGCTCTGGCTGGAGCAGCGAGGGGGATTCTGCTGGACACACTGACAGCAAGTGAGGAAAAACCTCGGACGATTCAGGAGCTGAGAAGGAGCTTTTTAGCAAGAAAAAAGGGAGCTTGCACAGTTTACCAGAGCCACTGAAAGGCAACAGAAAGCAGAGAAGTAACTTAGCGATAGGAAAGGCGGTCTCCGGCCTCTTTTCTTGCTGTAGATCAAGATCTAATAGCTGAAAGCCAAGTCCAGACAAAGTCCTGCCAGAAAAGGCATGCAATTTTAAAAGTGAGGGTAATTAAAATCTGCAATAACCTATTCAGCTGGGCAGTGGATTCTCCTCCATTCCTTGGCACGCAGAACTGTCGGATTCCAGTGTAGGAATTTACATGCAAGGCATCTGAGTATTCTTTCAAACAGAAGGAAGCTACGAAAGTAAGTGATTAACCAAAGAAACCATTTGTTCCAGCACTGCACCTGAACATCAATTTTGGAAACTCTTCTGTCATTAAGCGGCTGAACGACAGTAGCAGCATGGGTTTCATTAGATGAGTTTTGTGCTCCTCCGAGCTTTTGATCCAAGGAAAATGAAGTCCACATTAACCAGCTCCTAAGCACGCAGCTGTGGCTCAGACACCATTGCTTAAGTGCACACATTATCAATGTACGCACCCAGATGGGGAAGCAACCAGCTCCAATGGGAAATTTTAAGCTTTTATCTGACTTGCTCAGATGTTTTTCTTCAGCTATACCAGCTCTGGGAGAATCTGGATCTAGAAATCACTGGTGGCTCCCATACTGAACTAGGTACTCACCAGCTGCAACTATCCTCACCCTCCTAAGCATCAAACATGATGAACCTGATGAAGTTCAACAAGGGCCAAGTGTCAAGTGCTGCCCCTGGGGAGGTTGAACCCCAGGCACCAGGACAGGCTGGGGGCTGACCTGCTGGGAAGCAGCTCTGCCCAGAGGCACCTGGGAGTCCTGGTGGACGACAAGCTGGCCATGAGCCAGCAGGGTGCCCTTGTTGCCAAGGTGGCCAATGGCATCCTGGGGTGCATTAAGAGGAGTGTGGCCAGCAGGGCGAGGGAGGTTCTCCTCCCCCTCTGCTCTGCCCTGGTGAGACCCCACCTGGAGCACTGGGTCCAGTTCTGGGCTCCCCGGTTCAAGAAAGATGAGGAACTCCTGGAGAGAGTCCAGAGGAGAGCAACTAGGATGATAAAGGGACTGGAGCATCTCCCCTATGAGGAAAGGCTGAGGGAGCTGGGCTTGTTCAGCCTGGAGAAGAGAAGGCTGAGAGGGGATCTCATCAACACCTACAAAGATCTCAAGGGTGGGGGTCACGAGGACAGAGCCAGACTCTTCCCAGTGGTGCCCAGCACCAGGACAAGGGGCAATGGGTACAACCTGAAGCAGAAGAGGTTCCAGTTGAATGGGAGGAAAAACTTCTTTACTCTGAGGGTGATGGAGCCCTGGCCCAGGCTGCCCAGGGTGGCTGTGGAGTCTCCTTCTCTGGAGATATTCAAAGCCCGCCTGGACGAAGTCCTGTGTAACATGCTCTAGGAGACCCTGCTTGAGCAGAGGGGTTGGACTAGCTGATCTCCCGAGGTCCCTTCCAACCCTTGTGATTCTGTGAAACCCAAACAGCTCACGTTAATACACGCTGCAGGGGCTGGGAGGCTGGGGGAAGAGCAGAGAGAGGTGTTTTGCTGTACAAGGCAGTAAGTGGAAGCATTCACCCGCATTAATTCTGATCAACTGCAATGTATCAATATGTTATGGGGCAGAAAGAAGTAGGCTGTTCTGATATATAAAAATAGGAAACTCCTAAAAGGAAAGGTTTGATCACTGGCTTGGTACAGAAACAAATAGATGCCCAAATACTAACATCCTCCTAAATCAGCAACTGAATCAGTGGCAGCAAACAGCACAGTATCCAAGACACATAACCGAGTTAAAAGACGGGAACTTGTGAAGTTCCTATCAGCAAAATTGCCATTAACTATGGGGCCTCAAATTCAAAGCCTTCAACAGCTAATTGAGTCAACCTGATCGATACTCTTTGTCTGGAAGCCTTGAGCCGCTGCCTAGCACTTCTTTCAGAAAGAGCATTCATCTGCAAGATGAAATCAATACGCTAATCTCATAGTTCCAACAACTTTGATCTGACAGCAGCGACCGGCGAGATTTCAAGGTCGTTCATCTGATTCTTGAAGACTGCCTTGTCCTGCTTCTGCATGCTGGGGATTTGTACGTCCAACGCTCACCATCACTAATGACATCGATTAATGGTGGGTACCAACAACAACGCCGTGCCAGCGCGTGCAGAATACGCGCTACCGGCTACCGCTGGCAGCACTGCAAGCAGCGCTCGGCGCTGTCTGCTGTAACGAGTCACTGGGGAGACTCTCCCAAGAGCCGGGGGTGGGAGAGACCCATTAGATAATACAAATTGTCCCCCCTGCCAGCATGGCATTAGAAGGTCATTTGTCGCCAGGCGGAGTCTGCAAAGGGCTCAGGCAACAGCCAAGAGCGACCTACAAAGGAAAATTGGGATTGTGCCACTTCCGCTGTGTGATGTACGAGCCGGGGAGCAGGCCTTACCTCCCCATTTTTTTTCTTAGGCACATGCTTGTCACTCTAATATGAGAGATTCATATCTTTTCCAAGAATTCTTCCAGAAAAGTCACGCTTAAATCAAGCTAGTTAATGTTTAGCACTTTCAGAGCATCAGCAAGAGAAAAAAAATAATCCAAGAAACATCTGCAAAGCAAAATAATCTTAAAAAATAATCAATCTATCATTGTAAAGCTGAAAAATTCCACTTAACCAAGTCTGCCTCTGAGAACTGGGAGAGGTCAGAGACCCAACTCACTAAAAGCGTAAGTTAAAAGAGAGGAAGATGAAGAAAGCCACCTCATCAGACATTCGGATAAATCACAGTGTAATCCCGAAGTTTCCTTTAAGGTTTGGTTGAAGGATAAATCCCAGTGATGCTACACCTTTCTTTCACAGATAAGCTCACCTCAAAATCCTCATGGGAAGTATTTCTTTTACTAGACACGCCGTAACACAGCTAATCCACCAATAACTGAGGTGCTGACAAGGAACAGTATTCCTTACCGAGAAGTCAAACTCCATCCTGCCCTCAACTCTCAAAGCAGATGACCCAATACAACTCGAGGAGTCCTGTTAAAAATTACAGGTCCAAGATCTTCCGACTACCGGCCTCACATCAAGCTTCATGCTTGGATTTGCTGGTACTTGAGACCCACTGCTTAAAAGAGTCATTGAACTCAAAAGATTTAATGCTGAAGGATCAGAGAATTTGCTAGTCCAGATCTGGAAAAAAACAACCTAAGGCAACAAGAGGAAAAAGCATGGCTAAGAACAATATACTGAATTATGAATGCATGAAAGCCATTTTTAGATTTTTATGTAAAAAGAAGCCCCAAAAGGAGGATGCTTATAGTTGACTTAAAATTATCTGTGTGAGCCAGTAATCAAGAAGAGTATTTTTAGGTATGTCAGCCTGAGCTCTTAAAACAGAAATGCTCTATTAAAGTGATTAAAGCAGCTTCTTTTTTAAAGAAAAAAAAAAAAAAAAAAAATCCTCCCCTGCTCTTCACTGTCAAGCTATGGCAATTTCACCCGGTTCCCCCAAAGCAAGAAACAAAACTCATTCATTCTCCTGAAGACACTGACAGAGCCGGCAGACTGCATTCATCTAACAAATTCTCAATAAAATGAAGTTTATCCATAGTCGCAGCTGAGGAACTCTGAGGATAGCATCAAGTCTAGCCACAGAGAGCAGTGGTAAGAGGCAGAATTGATGTGGTCTCGCCTCCTTGCTCTAATTAAAGAATTTTTACCCTGAAGTTCTTTTCTCCCCTCTCATTGATTCCACTTCTGCTCTATTCTCAAACCTCTCTTATTCTGCCATTTCTTTCCTGATGCAAGACACCAGATGAGATCAGACCAAGGGATGATCTGAGCCAATTCTTTGCATCCCCAAGTCCCCAGAAAGTTTAAAAAAAAAAATAAAAAAATCTGGGGGGAAGGAAATCGGAGGAAAGCCTGCAAAGAATAAACCTTCTTGAAACACATCCATGGCCCCACCCTCTGTAAGTAGCTTTGTATACAACTAAAATTATGGAGTCTGTCTGGTAAAAAAAAAAAAGGTATTTTTAATTTTTAAAGTATGGCTATAGGGTTGGGTTTGGTTTTTTTTTTTTTTTGGGGGGGGGGGGGGGTGGGGTGTTAGAGGAAAGGGTACATTTATCAGAAATTTTCAAAGCATGTTTTGGCTCTGCAGGATAAAGCTGGCTGAAGGATGCCCTCCCAGCCCGGTTGCTGAAATGGAATGGCTGCCCCCATTGATTCCAGGAAATAAGAACATTTTGTACTGTTAACACTACAAAAATTGTGCAAGTGGCTTTCGTGCTACTTCAGTGGTTCTTGCATTATACCCAAGCAGCAATGGCTTCTTTATGTCCAAACAAAATGGTTCAAATAGCCTTTTTTAAGGTAATTTATTCCCAGCCTCGTTAAAGATCTAGGTTATAAATTATACTCTTGTCCTTTTAAACAGATTTGCTTCTTTAAAAAGGAATTTAAGATTCTGGTTTGGAAGTTAATGCAAAATATCCAGACTTAAAGGGAAACAAACAAGACCCAGAAAAACAAGGAACAGTTTTAATTTGTTTTAAATAACTTCAGTAATTGAAGAAACGTCACATCATTTTCTACTTTAAATATCTTTTATTTCATTCATCCCAGGGAACAGAGGCAACTCACCTTGACTTTAATTAATTATATTTTTCATATTCATTTGACATAGAACAACCAATGGACTAAAGCTTGCAGCCTAGGTCAAACCCCTGAACATCAAAGGAAATTCAAGCACCTACAGTCAATCCATCAACTTCAGATCAAGTGAGGCACAGGGAGCCCTGAGCAAGGAGCGTACTCGGAATAGAAAATCCATTTAATACACTTCTAGCAGTTTCATCACTTCTGTTTTAGTCACAACCGCTTTGACAAAGGTAATTTGCTGCTACATTGCTCTACACAGGAACTATGGGCCAGTGCAGATCTGCAGATAACTTGCTGATGCAAAACGTTGATATTTATATATTTCTTTGGTTCAGTAGGTGTTTTGGTCCATCATAAGGATACTTAAATGCAAAAAAACCCAAAGTCCAAGTCCCTCAAGAACTTAAAAAGCAGGTTCTACAGGCTGCAGACTACGGAAGTGTACAAACCTGCGTGCTCGGAGTCCTCTGCGCACAGCAAATGGCAGGCGGCAGCACAGGAAACCAACTGGTGCTTTGCGAACAACGGATCGTCACGGAGTGAAAAACAGCAGCGAAGATGCTGCTGGCAGCGGCCAGCAGTTCGTACACGGTTGTGGGGAGAAAGGAGGACAGACAACAGAGCAACCAATTCAGAAAGAGGTTTTGGGCAGTTTATTTGTGTAGGTTTTACGGCATCCTACCTCGAAAAGTAATTCTAGAAAGGCAGATGCAATCAATAACAGTGTCAAACAACTGTAGTTGACTTTTTTAGGCCAATGAATCCCTGCCAATCCTTAATTTATTTTCAGGTCACCACCCACAACAGAGCTTATTTTTTTCTTCCTTTAATTAAAAGCACTATTGAAAACCGTCCTGGATCAATTACTTTGACCTCAGGGATTGCTGGTAGTCTATAGCTATCAACTGGAGAGTCACTGGCTTGTACCCACAAAGCAGAGTAGGTAAGTCAGCTTACTGCTCCTGGGGTACACATACCTTGCATGTTGCTAGCACAGCTGTATCAGTCGACACATCTGTAAAATACACTGCGGTGTTTGTATCGTGAGAATTCCAGGGGCATGCACTATGCTTCTCAAAATCGGCAGTTACAAGTCTGCAAAAAGGCATGAAAGCAGCACCATAATTTCTGCCCCTCTGCTCTGCTCTGGGGAGACCTCCCCTGGAGCCCCGCGTCCAGCTCTGGAGCCCTCAGCACAAGGAGGACATGGACCTGTTGGAGCGGGGCCAGAGGAGGGCTACTAAAATGCTCCGAGGGCTGGAGCCCCTCTGCTCTGAGGCCAGGCTGGGAGAGTTGGGGGTGTTCAGCCTGGAGCAGAGGAGGCTGCGGGCAGAGCTGATTAGGGCCTTTCAGTATCTAAAGGGGGCCTATAGGAAAGATGGGGAAAATCTTTTTAGTAGGGCCAGCTGGGACAGGACAAGGGGGGATGGCTTTAAACTGAAGCAGGGGAGGTTTAGACTGGATCTAAGGAGGAAATTCTTTACAACGAGGGTGGTGAAACCCTGGCAGGGGTTGCCCAGAGAGGGGGTGGAGGCCCCATCCCTGGGAACATTCCAGGCCAGGTTGGCCGGGGCTGTGAGCAACCTGATGTGGTTCAAGGTGTCCCTGCTCCCTGCAGGGGGGTTGGGCTGGGTGACCTCTAGGGGTCCCTTCCAACCCAAAACATTCTATGATTCTATAATGTCTACAAGGTATATGTAGGTATATAAGCAGGTATATGACGGTGGGTTCCTTTTGATTCAAAATCAGAGGAAACAGGAGCCTAAGGAATAACTGTCCCCTTTGAGTCTTGTTTCATACAAAATAGAATCTCCACTCAGGAGCCTCTTACAGCTGGAGGCGAGGAAAGAAGAAAGCTCAAGCCGCCATCGACGACACCTCCTCTCTCCCTTTTCCTCCCCAAATAAAAACAGAGCGACCCATCAAAACAGTAAAATACAAGCAAACACATGCTAAAATTCACTAGCATAAGGTCCATCAGGATTTTCTCTAATTCTACCACCTCTTCCTTCCTCGTCTTTGAAAGGATGCATCGCCCTTCCAAGCTGAAGGTCTCACCCTTGCGCAGTTTTCACACCTGCCCTTGCAGGCTCCAGCACTGGCAGAGACATTTCACATCGTACCTTGTGGCGACAGCTTGGGCTGACCGGGCATTATTTCTTATCAGAAGAGTTTTAGGACAGATGAGTTCCCAGGAGCTGGCAGTGGAGGATTCCCATAGTCCAATTTCATTCCCATAGTGGCCCGTCCAGTCTTAGTGAACTACACAGAATGGCATGCTTTGCATTTTCATATTTTCTATTTACATGCATTAATCACCAGCTAACAAAGCAGTAAGAAATAACTGGCCACACAGCCATCACCACAGCTGTTCAAAGACTATTTATATTAGAAGCAATTAAAATTAATAACTCTACAGAAATTCATCAACTTGGTAATGCAAGAGACTTTCGGAAGCCTGAGGTAATCCTGAAGCATATCTAGTAGGGGTTTTTTTTTTTCCATCCCAGGCTACAGTATCAGACATTACATGGAATCTTAACATCTTTACTAACCTTGAAGTCCCAAATTCACAGGGTGAAGCAACATCAATGCCCAATCCTCTGGCTCAGGTTAAGATGTGCTGCTCATCTACCAGCTCCTGTTCAGGTAAGATGCTGGAAGGGCTGATACTCGGAAACATTCACTACTTTTGTTTCTTAAACACAGATTTTAACACCTTCCCAGAGGAACAGTAATAGTGTTGCCCCAGTTAAAACGGAGAGCAAGAGCTCTACACAAAATGGTGATGAATTTAATGAAATACAGCATCTGAACAACAAAAACCAGTGAAATGACCAAGACAGTAACTGGCCTGAGAAACACACCCTTTCCCCTCCCCTCTGTACAGAGCCATGAGTATTTTAAAGTACTGAAAGATACTGAACAAAAATTATTTCTTTTCTCATTTCAAATTTGATTCTCTTGGTCCTTACAAAGATTCTATGCAAACTGGACTTTCCAAGGCAAGTTGAGCCAGTTTTCTTACAGCTGAGCATCAGGTGCGAAGACAAGTTTCACTCATTACGATGATTAAATAAGAAACAGCTTGGCCAGAATCGTTTCCTGCTGAGGAAATTTCCATTTTCATTTTACCACCTAACAATCAAGTGCCTTGAACTTGGGTCAACTCTTTGTGATGGAAGAATTTCCGAGCAAAATATTTTAAAGCCTCGGTATCTCAGCAGTTCCCAGCAACTTCCTAAACCAGAAACTATGACATCAGCCTTTTAGCTCACTAGACAGCCTTCAGCACTCCGGTGTTAAAAAAAGCCTGCGTTTAACAAACTAGAACAGACCATAAGCTAGGTATACAAGCCTAAATGGGTGGTAGGATGCGTGCATGAATATTTATGACTGTCTGGTGCAGAACAGCAGGAAGGGAAGCGGCAGAGTCGAGTGAACTAGCATGATATAACAAGGAATGACACCTACCTAGCAGATGAGCACACATAAAGCTATTATGTGAATGGCTGATATCATCTGCAGCTTATTCTCACAGGCTACAATAACAGGGACACAAAGAAGCAAGTCCATTCTCACAGTAGCACCGTTTTAAACACCAAGTATATGAAAAAAAAGATGCAATGATCCTGCATTTCACACACACTGCCGTTCACTCACTGCTTTTCCTTTCGGAGACAGAGGGCATAATATGATTCTCCTGAAGGATTCTGAAGAGTTACGGCAAAAATATCTACTATATGTAATTTTGTGATAGCCCCAGGAAATCGGTGGAATTTGCAGCTCCTTAAGTCTCAGTAAAATGTCTTCGAAAATAGACCCCACTAAAGCTATGTGTCACTCAGGAGGCAAAGATTCAACTCTTCTCCCTGACCATAGCCAAAGATTAATTTTTTAAGGGCTTGTAGTAGAAATTTATGAATATACATTTCAAGCGATGCCCAAAATTCTGCCAAGTTCCGCAAGCGTTTGAGACCTTGCTGGAAGACATGCCCTTGCTCCCAAGAAGCAAATCAGAAATACAATTTTGTCACCACCCAGGTGTCATCAGAGCAAAGGGGTTTTAGGTCCAGCCAATCTCTCCAGGCAATAACCCACACAAACAGGAGCTGTCATGCCTGCTGCCTGGCCGACTCTTTCCTGTCACGTATCTCCATAATTTACAAAAAGGGACCAATTACTCCCTTATCTACAACAACCAGTAATCAAATGATTAACACTTCACTAACTGCCTTATAAAAAAAGATGACTATGAAAATACATGTTAGGCTGAAAAGCTCATTAACATTAATTTTCATTCAGTCTTTTCTTCGAGTACCTCAGAAGAGCGTGTACACAAGTGCTGTTTTCCTAACAGAAGCGATGAGGCCCTGCTTGTGCCACAGTACTTCACCCATGACAGAAGGAAATTGAGGTTGATGCATTTTTCTGACCTAGAAAGTATTTTTTTTTTCCCAGGGTCTTGCTAACAGCCATGCCCAGGCAAGGCCTGTAACATTGGAACGCTGGTGTTACACAAAAGCAGAAGCTTAGGTAACATCAGTTCTTCCAACTCGGCTTCTTGTAATCCTGCTAAGGAAGCCACCAGCTCTGGTTCAACGAGCTCAGACCTCAACTGGAAAGGATCCTGCCTCAACAGTAAAACACTATCTTTGATAGCCAGGCTCTCCCTGACAATATATATTTAATTTTTGGCCCACTGAATGGGAACAAGATTCTTCTTCACTAGTTAAAGCCCTGCAGATAGCAGATTACTTACGCTGACACACAGCCACTTGGCTTTAGGTCTTTCATTCGGAGGGATTAGGACTGAAGTAAAGACTGGCAGAATCACGGACTGAAAAGCTGCCCTGGCTACGGCAACTGTCTTCCAGAAGGAATCTGCAATGGATTTTGGCATGTTACATTTTCGGGAGTGCCATGCTCCATGAGTAAATTGTCCTTCCAGTTCCATCTGCCACAAGACAACTGTGAGGATATTTAAAGCAATTTGAGAGGTTCTGCATCTGTATTAATTGAAGTATTAGTTTGTGTCTAGTTTCTGCTCCAGAGATTTTATTTTTTTTTTAAACTCTCTAATATTACTACAGGAGATACACATCAGCCCTGTGAAATGACACTCCCAATCTTGGTTTTAAGTAAAAAAATCAATTTAACCCAACGCAGAGAAACTTTGTACAAACTGAGGATTTACTCTCTCCAAAAGAGAGAGGAGCAGTTTTCCAAAACCCAGCAGTTCAAGATTGGTTCCTGTCTTAAATTTTAAGTTCTCAGCCTTAATTTAGATTAGCTAAACATCTGGATATAGACACACACTTGGGATTAAACCTAGCTGAACACTGCTGTCTTGGTCTCTATAGCAGGGAATGCATAGCTAGTCAGTGAAAGCTAATCTTGCACTATAGATTTTCCCAGTCTTAATTCCCATCGTACGCTATTTCAGTTTTCTGCATGTATTTGGCAAAAGAGTTATCAAAGAATGGTTTGGGTTGGAAGGGACCTTTAAAGATCATCCTGTCCAAATCCCTGCCACGGACAGGGACATCTTGCAGTAGATGTTGGTTAGGATCAACTTTGTTGGTTTTCATTTTAAAAATCTCAAGTTAGACTTCTCTTCCCCAAGAGAAGAAGCAGAAACCTGCTCTTAATGCTGAGGGAAAAAAAAAAAAGCTCAGACAGGAACTATGAACATTACCATTTCTGCCACTCAAAAAGATGCCAGCAGACACCCCACAAGTAGAAAAGCCCCTTGCTCCTCTGGGAGAGGTCTAATGGTCACGTCTTCCTAGAAGATTCCTCCTTCCATTTTGACAGTTGAGCTGGCTCACTGTTGTATTTTAACATCTTAGCATCTCCAGGTTGCTCCATCCTTTTAAAGAAGCATATGTTCGAGTATTTTGTGTCCTAAACTAGGCTCTGCTGATCCAGATCATCTACTATACCTCTGGAAGACTTTTGGGGAAGTGTGGGTCACGAACGGTGTGAAAAATACTGTCCTTGCAACTGGCTGTTGAGCCTCACTCTTGACTTCAGGCTGCAGTGGGGGACACAGACCCCCAGAAACGCTTGTTCACAAACTATCTCTGCAACAGGGAGGGAACAGACAATTCTCAGCCAACAGGAAACACTTGAGAGAACATCATCAGTGTCCCAACGCAGAGCCCAAAATATTAGAAGCACAATTGTATTGTATAAAAAAACCCCAAACCACCTAACAGCCTCCCTACAAGTCAGGGAAGAACCCGCCTAGCTCTCCTGAACACGAAATGCCGGTCCTTCTGGCACCAGGGTCCTTTTGCGCAACACCTGCCAGAACATCCTCATTATAATTTTCGCTAATTGCTTTCAAACAGCGCACCCCCATGATGCTGCAGCTCCTGAAAAACCGCGTGTGCTACCCAATGTAATCACATGATGCACTCTGAAGCGATGTTAGGCCTACGTTAAACCTCACATACACGTTCCCGAGGGCCAGAAAATGGACAAGAAATTGCCTCCAACAAGCAGAGTAACAATTCTCCCAAAGGATTCTACCTTTTATGCAACCATTCCACCAAGATCCAAATGCCACACTATGGAAAAAAAAAATATATGGGTTTTATAGCTGACAGCTAGATATTGAAGGACGACTGGATAAAAGCCTGCTGTGCCACTGATCTAAGTATTCAGTGCCATATGGACGTATTTTATGGTGTCTCTAGGCATTTTAAGACCAGCAAGAGTATCACAGAATTGTCACTTGTATTTAAGTTTGGCAGTAGCTAAAGGGAAAAGGAGGAGGCAGGGAAAGGTATTTTCTATTATCAATTTTTTTTTAAGCTAACATTAGCCTGTTTATTTTCTTTAGACGTGTGAGAATCCTGTTTTATTGAGTACTAAACTTTTTTCTTGAGGGAGACGCAATTTAGTTTTATCTGGAGTTTGGTATCTCTGTTTATCAGTCATACACTAAACCCCATCTTGAGACTGAGCATTAATGGGCTGTAGCAGGCCAGAGCAGAAGGCGCAGCCCAAACCGGTAAAGCTGGACAAGGCTCCCCTTTGTATTTCGGCAGATGAAAGGTTCACACAAATCACAACTTTAATGACTTAAACTCAGTATTCTTTTCCACTAAGTAAATCCTAATAAGCGCTGGCATAGCTGATAAAAGTAGAACAATATGACTGATTATTAATGCATGGGCAAGATTTCCCTTGGGATACACAGCAAGCCTTGTGACAGTGACAAAAATACATGGTGATAAATAGCTTCATTAACTCTTGTGGGTTTTGGCAGTAATTAGCTTTACTTTTCCTCCCAAAATGGGAAATATATGAAAGAGAACAATGCAAAAAAATCTTGGGTTATTTGCTCAGTCATGGCCATGAAGAAATTAAACACTGAGCACAGGTCAGTCCCCTAATTCTACCTCATAACCACTCAGATTGCAGACTTTGCAGCTGTGACTGTTCTTAAGCAATTCAGTTTCACACTGCGAAGTTTTCACACAAAACCTGGGTTTTTTTTTCCCCACCACATTCACCAACCTGTAGAAAAGAATAAACAGGAGTCAGCCCCTCACTACTGAACAGGAAGAAGCAAGTCTATTAAAATTATAGATAGTTTGATTACTCCACCAAGAAAGTAAAATAAAAGCAGCATGGAAATGTTACCTCTCAAGTACAGCTATAAAAATTAATTTTAAAATACAGGCCTTGTGCACTGAACATGAAGCCACTTGTCTAGTTTTCTGCAGAGGAGTTCCAAGTCAAGCCCAGAACATAACCACTGCTATTTTCACAGTTTAGAAGATTTAGAATCATAGAATCATAGAATGTTTTGGGTGGGAAGGGACCCCTAGAGGTCATCTAGTCCAACCCCCCTAGAAACAACACAGAGCCAAAATTAGTCTCACAAGAGGATGACCCTCAGGCACTTTCAGTTTTCTTCATTTGGTGTAACACCAAGCATCTGGGAAGTTACACAATGCCACTCTTTAAGTACTTCCAGTTTTCTGTTAGCAAGAACACCCATAATCTTTCACGTTTAGAGCTTTCAATCTTCCATCATCTTGTACAGAAGGGCCAAATATTCTGCTGTCTCCCGAGCCAAGCACATGCTGCAGGTGCACAGACCGTCCCTCACGGATGGAGTGAGGACTGAGAAGATGGAACCTGAAGTGAGTTTTGAAGAAGCAGAATCCTGCCCATTTCTGAATGATGGACACCCTTTAAGGTGGTGCAGAAGCCAGAAACTGTCAAGTGAAGAGCTTTTCCTTGGGGGAAGAGAGTCTTATGATCTTCTAAAAACCTGTAACAAAAATGCTAAGATGGTATGAATGAAATATGCATGTAAACACGTGCAACAACAGGCAACAGCAGAAGAAGGATTAACGGAATTGCCCGTGCTAATTGCTACATAGTGTGGTAAATGTGGTTTCATTCAAATGACCAGACAGCAAGAAGAGAAAAAACAAACCTAAGAGAAGGTAACAAGAAGATCAAGAACTGGAGCCATAATTCCCCAGATAAGGAAAACTAAAGACCAAGGAGACTCAGGAATTTTGCCCAAGCCTTTAAGAGAGATGAAACAGAATACCTAGAGGAAAGGTCCTAAACAGTTTCAGCTCCTGAGAGTACAGTCCACAAGTATCTGTGAAGCGTTACAAAATCTAGAAGAACCCAAGAGACACGATGAGGACTCAACTGTGCCCTGTCCTGTGTCACATTAAGCAACCCTGGCCACAGCACTCGGGCACGCATCTTGATCCTTTTGAGGACACGCTGAGAGCACATACACATAAAACCTACGCTAGAGTGACTGCGAGTGAAATCTCTTGTCCTGGTTTCGGCTGGGATAGAGTTAATTTTCTTCACAGAAGCTAGCATAGTGCTGTGCTTTGGATTTAGTGCCAGAAGAATGTTGATAACACGCTGATGTTTTTAGTTGTTGCCAAGTAGTGCTCAGACTGCTCAAGGACTTTTTGAGCTTCTCCTGCTCGGCCAGGTGCATAACAAGCTGGGAGTACAGCACAGCTAGGACCCAAACTGTCCAAAGAGCTATTCCAGACCATAGAATGTCATGCTCGGGGGGGGGGGTTAGTTGGTCAGTCGGGTCGGTCGGGTCGATCGGTCGGTCGCGGGCAGAGTGGTCGCAGCTCGGGACGGGCTGGGCATCGGTCAGCGGGTGGTGAGCAATTGCATTGTGCATCACTTGTTTTATATATTCTGTATATTTTCTTACCATTATTATTATTATTCTTCTCTCTTATTAAACTGTCTCTATCTCAACCCACGGGTCTTACTTTTTTTTTTCCTTTTTCTCCGATTCTCTCCCCCATCCCACTGAGGGAGGGGGGGGAGTGAGCGAGCGGCTGCGTGGTGCTGAGTTGCCAGCCGGGTTAAACCACGACATCTCTTCAACTGGAAACAAACAATTCCTTTCACTTCCGTAAGGGCCTGCACTGAGTTTTGTTACGGTTGTGTTGTTTTGGTGGGGTTTTCCGTGACTCTCAAGAATGGATTCTGGAAAGTGGTTCTATTCCTGACTTTCTTAAGCCCTGATTCACTATGCTAGAAGCAGCAGCAAGCTACAGAGCTGCCTTTCATACATAGTCACCGCAATTTTTGTAAAAAAGTCCCCATGTTTCAAAAGCATGTTTAGGAGTTCAAGTATGAGCATATTAACCCTTTACATATTTCTGAAAGGAAAATATTCACCTGTTGATCAAGTATTTTGAAGATAATATCCTGAAGAGTAACTGTTCTTGCCCACAAGGGCAGCTGTCATACAGATGAATTTAAAAACAGAGAACAGGAAGGATGAGTGATACGCTCGTTTGCTATGTGAGATATCTGGGAAAATGGGAAAAAGAGGTATTAAGCTTAGTTAATTAACTAAAAGTACTCACAGGTCACCTTTACATTTTGAAGGCTGCCGCATAGTCTCCTTTTATTATCTGCCAGGAATGGAGGGAAAAAAAAACCCAAACACCATGAACATTTACAGTCTCATGAAGATATTTTTCACCACAGCCTGAAGATTGAGCTTTCCTTCTTCACAGCAAAAGCTTTTAAAAACAAGTTTCCAATTAGGCTTAAGATATTCTCCAAAGGACTTTATTATTTTAACTGCTCACAAAATGCCTCAGAAGCATCTTCGAGCCTCAGCATAAATATTGATAACACAAAGCAGCACCTCTATGAAACTATACGAGCACTTAGAAATATTGTAAAACATGTCCCAAGGATCTTCTGATCAAATCTGGATGACCATGAAGCTAAGGAAGAAGAAAGACTCAGTGGTACAGGAGTCCACGTGATCACAGTCTCTGTTCAAAACTTCTCAGCAGGAAAGCACAGCGAGTGGAAGAGGGAGCTCTCAGCTGCAAGTCAACGTAAAGAAGAGAATTTCAGGTGGGCCTAATCAGCAAGTCAGCTGGCAAGAAAGTAAAGATTGGAAAGCAGAAGACATCCCATGCAGATGTTATTGGAAAGCTCCTCCTACATCTCAGAAGTGATTTTTTTTTTTTTAAAAAGGTGACGAACAGCAGCAGTAGTTCTTGCAAAGCCCTGTCTCCCGGACTCACTCTGCGTTTAACCACTGGATTTCACCCAACTCATGGAGAAGCATTCCACTATCAGACAGTACAACCATCCCCAATATTAAGCTAAGTTATATTTGTACGTACACTTCTATGGAAAAAAAAAAAAAAAACCACAACAAAAACATTTAAAACCAGATTAGGGAGGCAGGGGAGTTGGAATATGACGGGGGAAGGGAAGGAGGAGGAACAGCACTACATCTTGGATAGTGAAGTCCTCTTCATTCCCATTGCAATTTAGTTGGGAATGGCTGCCTGTCCCTGAGCAAGCGTAGGAGGATCTACAAGATTCAGTTTAAAAATCAAAGAATTACAGAATGATTTGGTTTGAAAAGACCTTTAAGATAGAGCCCAACCACAGCTGTCCGTTACTAAGCCCTGTCTCTAAGCACCTCATTTGCCCGGCTTTTAAATCCCCCCAGGGATGGGGGCTCAACCACTTCCCTGGGCAGCCCCTTCCAGTGCCTGACAGCCCTTCCGGGGAAGAAATTTTTCCTAATGTCCAACCTAAACCTGCCCTGGCGCAACTGAGGTCATTTCCTCTCCTCCTGTTGCTTCCTACTTGGGAGAAGAGACCGACCCCCACCTGGCTAAAACCTCCTTTCAGGTAGTTGTAGAGGGCAATAATCATAGAATCATGGAACACCAGGTTGGAAGGGGCCTCAAGGATCATCTGCTCCAACCTTTCTGGGCAAGAGCACAGTCCAGACAAGATGGCCCAGCACCCTGTCCAGCTGAGGCTTGACAGTGTCCAGCGTGGCAGAGTCAACCATTCTTCTGGGGAGATTATTCCAATCGTTGACTGTTCTAATGGTAAAAATTTTCCCTCTCATGTCCGATCAGATAACTCTGGTATAATTCCATTACTAAAGACAGAATGGCACTGAGGAAAAGGGTTCTAGGAAGTCCTGCTAGAGAAAGACTAAATTAATTTTATGTTCTCAGCAAGTCAGTGACTAAAAGTTATTTCAGGCTCTAAAGTGACACCCATATGCCTAGGCAAAACATGGCAGACTGCTGGTACTACAAAGTTATCTCCTTCGGGCTGCGATGCACGTGTCCTCGAAGGGGTACAGGCTGAGCTGAAAGCTGGGCAGTAAACAGAAGTTCAAAGAGTCAGAACAGATGACATTTAGTATTTGCTTTTTACCAAAACACCCTGTTTACCTATTACTTCAATAGTCCCCGCAACGCTCTGGCTAAACATTTCCTTAATAATGCAATTTTTGGACAAAGAATCAATTGTGGTGCTCAGGTTGAAATTTCAGAACAACTCTAGCTGTTCCAGTTTACTCAATAAGATAGACAGCTTTGCTGTGAGCACATTCAGACAAATTAAATGCTTTTAGAGACACCTCAGCCTTGTAACATCTTCAACCCAGGTAGAAATGCAATTACATTAACGCTTCGTAAGGTGCTTGGAGTACAAGCAAAGAAAAAAAAATGGTGGTTGTATATTTAATAGCTTACAGACAATTTCTACTCGCTGTATTTCTACTTTTATGCGTTAATGTTACCGAACATTTCAGTTAGAATTTTGGTTCCAATTTATGTGGGTTTTCACAGTGTAGACACCCCAGCGCACACTGCAAATGCTAAGGCAACTTCATCTTCACCAAAAAGCTTTAGCCCTTGGGTCAGGTTGTTTCAAAGAAGAGCTCTTGTAAAGTTACGCTGCCAAGAATTTCAGTGAAGCAACAAATTTATTATCGAGACATGCAATACAGACGGAATGCCAAGTCACTTCTAGCCCAATCAACAGTTTCTAAGCTAGATTCATAGAATAAATCCAAGAGAAGGAAAGTTTGGTCCATTAAATATTTACTCTGCCTTTAATTTTAACTGCATGTTTGTTTAGTAACTGGTTGGTGCTGTTATTATTTCAATTGCTTTAACGGTCCACTTGCTTCTAAGACAGAAAAATTGAACCTATCAAGTTTAAAAGACCAATATGTAAGTTCTATTATTGCCATGCAAGGGCAGCTTAATATTCACTTTATATATGATGGCAGTTAAAGCCTATGGGGATGAATGCACTTTTTGAAGCACACACTACATAGGGGCAGTATCATTCAGACACCCCATTAAAAACAAGCGCAGGCCTGAGCAAAAATCCACAAGGAGACCTTAAGTAATTAATCATTCGTAAGACCCAATTTTTACATCTCAGTATTTTATTTTTAAATACCTAATTATCTGCTTGTAAAAGACTTGGAAGGTGTAAAACGCCATAGACAGACCAAAAGTAATTAAGCCACTTTGGACAGACATCATATTGGAAGGTGGGTCTGCTCTTCAGGGAGTGGTTCTGGCAAGCGCAACTGCTGCTCCGCACTGAGCTCCTCTCGCAAAAGGGGAAGGAGCTATGAGCTCCTCCATCACCTAGACCACAAGACTGAAGCAAAACAGTTATTACAAAAACGACGTTTCCAAATTCAGAAGACTGCTCTGAATATTTTATATTGGTATGAAGTCAGAATCAACACAACTGTTTCCCTCTCTTGCAATTACAATGGCTTTTGGAATGAGCACATTAAGAGTAAAAATAAATATAAAGGACTTTATTCCACTTCTCCAAAATTAGCAAGCTTTGGGTAAATATGAGCAAAAAGTACGATCCATGCTCTTATGAAGCACTTGCTCACATTAACAAAGAAAAAAGTGAGAAAGTGGCAAGAGAAGATACCCCTTCAACTAGATTTCTGGATTTTACTGCCACTTTAAGTTCTCAATTTGAATGAGAAAATAATCGCCACAGAAACATTTTGAAAACAACAGGCAGACGTTCAAAAGGCAATAATGACTTTCTGGATTAAATACCTTTAACACTTTTCCAGAACAAACCATATTCATGAGTTGTTTACACAGGAATCTGTGTATAAATCTGCAAACATAATGTTTTCCAAAAAAAAACCTTTTGTTAAAATGGGATAATCTAAAAGTGATAGGCTAATACTTATCATCTAATACAAGAATACTCTTCTGCATTCATCAGAATTATATTGCGCTGGTGACATCTCCCCACAGAATTATCTGTTTCATTATCTCTGCGGTAAGGTACCACAGAAAGTAATGCTTGCTTCTCTACCATTATCGAAAAACAAATCTTAATATCAGAGGAACACTACACAATAACAAGAGAGATTCCTCCTCCCTCTGCAAGAGTACTTCAGGAACCATGAATTTTTCTTCTCCCGAGATTTGGGCACTACCACTGACAACCATAATATATACGCTAGAAATTACATCAGTGAAAAGACTCGTTGCCATGTCTAATGATTTGCTACCTGAAGCCACCAAGTTCAGCTGCTAGTTAGGCTCCTTCCTGGATAACCTCAGATTATCTTCCCTTTCTTCTTTGGTACAGAGTCCCAGGATTGCGACGGGTTATTTTTCACTCTAACCTTCAGAGTATTTGGATTGCAGTGGTCTTCCATCTTTTCATTTAAGGCATAAGACTCAGAAAAATGAACAGCAACTTAACAGTAAACAGTCTTAAGACTAGAACCAAATAATTTTACACCAATGTTTAATTACAGTTTAAAATTGGTTACAAAACTGAACTTCAGTGAAGCGTATTTGATGCTTCTTCCCTAAAACAAGTCTTGATCAAAAATTACCCATGCAGTTCGCCCCTGTACTGAGAGGGCCAAAGACTGAGACGTGAACACGTTCCTACTACTTCAGAGTACGTAACCATGGGAAAAATCTTGCCTAAACATAGACAGTCAATCCAATATTCTCTAGATGGTGGTGATTTTGAGAAAGTAATCTAAGAGCAACAGTATCCTCAGCTGTAAATATTATTTGGATCACATTCATGTGCATGAAAAGCTGCATTCACCAGATACAAAAGGAATCACATCTGCTCCAGAGAGCAGAAAATATAGGCAGAAATCAACCCAAGAAGAAAGGGGATTGAAAGTTTGGATAGCTATAGGGGGAAAAAGTTAGACATTAGGAAAATTTCTTCCCCAAAAGGGTTGTCAAGCATTAGAATGGGCTGCCCAGGGAAGCGGTCAAGACTCCACCCCTGGGGTGATTTAACAGCCGGGCAGAGGCGGTGCTGAGGGCCAGGGTTTGGGGGTGGGATGGCAGGGGTAGGGGAACAGTTGGGCTGGGGGAGCTTAAAGGGCTTTGCCAACCTAAACCATTCTATGATTCTATGAAAAGGCTATTTTTTTTCAATTTGGAAATAATTAGTTCTCAGATTTGCTGCAGCCATGAAGGCATACCGAAACACCCCGTCAGAAATTTCTTTAACCTCCATTTATTGCCAGTGAAAGCTATTCAACCAATTCAACATTTGTGGAAAGTCTTGACGAGGACATGTTCAGCTGCTTCAAGTAACTGTGTTGCTTAACTAGGTGGGAAGTTTTAATTCAGTCTCTTAGTAAAGTTAATACAATGCTTATCATATTTTCCTCAATAAATTCACCACCCCTAAAAAAAAAAAAACTCACAAAAAGCCAAAACTGAACAGAGAAAGTGGAATGAAGTTCATTGCTAAGTAAAACCTCCTAAATTTAGCTTTCAGAGCTATTGAAGCAAACCAGCATCTTCCCTCATTCAGGAGCAGCCCCAGATTGAGAAGGTAAATCAAGACTTCACTGCACAGGTAATATGGATGGAGTCCTGCTAGTTTAGCACATACGTAGATTCTACAAAAGCTTAAAGTCATTGCAGGTACACCAGAATAAAACTGAATCCCCCTCTGCGTGTTTTATTACCACAGCATGAATGCACCAAAATCAGGTTTTTTTTTTGAAGGCTACCGTGTCCACCACCCCATGCCTCAACACTCTATAAACATTATTAAAATAACTTGAGTCTTTGTAAAAATCTCCAATTTTCACTTTAATAAAATATGACACCGAACTCCACGCTGGTGGCTGTATTATAACTTTCCAATGAAGTTTAAGAAAAAGAGGAGGAAATTTCCAAATTATTAGACACCTAAAAACCAGATTAAAATATCCCAATATTATTGATAACGCTGCCTATAAAAGCAAACTATTTGAGTCCAGTTGAGGAGCTGGCACATCTGAAAGATCCTCACAGCAAAGACATCCCAGAACGCCCCAATTCCTGCCACTTGACTCAGAGAAGTCGGGTTTTAACCTTCAGCTTCTTGTTTTTCCTTACATTTTGAGCTGCTGCACTTCCCACTTGAAAGCTTAACTGGACAGGACACAAACGGATGGCACACAAAGCTGCTGAAGCAAGGAGACACTTCATTCCCTGGTTCTAGAGCACCTACATCATCTCAAAGAAGGAAAAATAAGTTAATTTATTAAACACTAGTAACACAGCGCGGTACAGCCTTTGGTATTGCTCCTGAACTGTGTACGTTTCATAGAAAAAATTTATTTGGGGGAGAAAAAGGATCACATCTGTCAAAGGTTCACAAAATAGTGCAAATAACTTTGAGAAAGTTCTTAAGGGACCGTAAGGAAATTTCTAGACTGAGTGATTTATCTTTTCTTTACAAAAAATTTTTTTAAATTTTTCATCATCCCAGGAACTATCCAGGCAAACTGGCTCCAACAATAATAGAGCAATTGAATCACAAGATTCAAAGGTTTTGACTAATCTGTCTAGGGAGAATCCCACAAAGCATTCATTAAACACTGCAAACAGGACAACACATAAAACGCCTCTAGTAAAAAACATCTCAACAATGGTTAATTAATTCAATATAAGAGGCGTTTTCAGCTACAAAACACCGAGGCAGATTCTATTTAGACGTGGCAAATATTTTAGGAAATTGAATGCCATGAAAAAAACCTGGAAGAGCTCAGCCTAAGCACAGTGGTTCAAACTTCTCTGGGTCTTGTGATAATGCTAAATTAACATTTTAATTGGTATTCCATGCTCAGACAAAATGGAAGAGAGGAATCTGGATGATTCAGCTTCCATTCAGAACAGTTCCAGTAATCTCAGGGCAAAGAGAGACAACGTAGGATGGTCCTGTTTCAGATGTGTGACCCACAGCACGTCTCAGACTTCTCCCAAGACAGCAGAAGAAGGTTCCTCTCCTAAAACTATCGAGAAACAGGGAGAAAACCAGTCTTCATTAGCTAATTCTCATGCATACAGGTCATATATAAATTAGAGGAGAGGTGAGCTATTGCCCACCTTCCTTACATTTATAGTTGAATCACCTGAATACTTCTAGACAGTGAAATATCCCTCACTATCACCTTCACAGCTCTGAACCCTCAAAATTCTGCCACGTTCATGTGGGAACTGCTAACCACAGGAATCAAATCAGCAAAAGTGAGCAACCCGTAGGGAAAGGTGCTAACCAGGTAAACTAAACCAAACCAAGAAGCTTGTAAACTAACAGCAGATCACTCACCACACCTTTCTCAATCATTTCACTTACTGCGGAAGACTCCGTGGGTAGGCAGGGCCTGGCTAATGTAAAACAGTAAGCTTTTTTTTTTTTTTTAATATTTTTTCAGGGGTCTTTGTAGAGAGAGTGCTAAGAGGTTTCATCAAAAAATAAGCTGTTTGAATTTTACCCGACTTCATGGACAACACATCTCCACTGAGGAAGGAGATTTGAGAAAGGTAACTGGAAGGATGCCCACAGTTTAAGGAATTCTTGTTTTAAATCAGTAAAACAACCTAGGTTTGATGTGAAACATCATCTTCTTAACACCTACATAAAGCACAGTAATTCTCTGCCCCCATTACAGATGCAGATAAGCAGGGGTAAAATTCACCCACGCTAATGCATATGCCCAATATTAGATTATATCCAAGCTAGTCACCCAAGGTCCCCATTGTAATCGGTGGCATCCATTTTACTAAAGATGAATATACGGTTCTGTACCAGCTTTACGCGAAGGCTGTCGTAACCTTACAACCAGCTGTGTCACAACAAGAGTCACGAACGCTCTAACGGAGAAAAGAGTACCGGGTTAGACCACAAGACTTCAGGATTCTTACTATACTTTGCCCTTAAAATACATTGCATAAACAGACCCTCATCTTCACAGCAAGACACTACTCCCATGAATTTAAGCTTCATCCTTTCTGCTTACTCACTGCCCAAAGCACCTCTAAAACTCCTAATTCAAGAAGATATTTCCATACTGTTATGTGAACACCTATACACTTAAAATGATTAATCATCCATTTTGCATTCTCGGCTCCAAATCTAGTCAGTACAGAATCTGAGTAGATTTATTTTTACTTTTTTGCAACAAGGAACTTCTCCTCTTCTCCACTTTAAACACCTATACAGCCTCTACGCCCTTCTCAGAGGGGTTCCAGCTCCCTACGAGAAAAAGCCAAATACCCTCCTTTTCCCTATTTAAAATATCCATATTTCAGAAATCTCAGATTCTGGCCTCAAAGTAAACCGGAAAAGAATTTCAAGGAAACCTGTAATGAAAGAGCACAATACAGACTTGTATTATCTTTTGTCAGCTAAGAGAATCATCTGGATTAGTAATTTCTGTGAAGTGTTACTGAAGGGGTTCCAATGTAACTTCTGCTTGAGTACCTGGAAGAATTCAGTGCATTGCAGGTTCAGTTTTTATGTTGCCACATCCCTTTATACATTATGTATATAACTTTATAGAATCATAGAATGTTTTGAGTTGGAAGGGACCCCTAGAGGTCATCTAGTCCAACCCCCCTGCAGGGACACCTTTAACCAGATCAGGTTGTTCACAGCCCCGTCCAACCTGGCCTGGGATGTTCCCAGGGATGGGGCCTCCACCACCTCTCTGGGCAACCCCTGCCAGGGTTTCACCACCCTCACTGGAAAGAATTTCTGCCTTAGATCCAGTCTAAACCTACCCTGCTTCAGTTTAAAGCCATCCTCCCTTGTCCTGTCCCAGCTGGCCCTACTAAAAAGCTTGTCCCCCCCTTTCCTCTGGGCCCCCTTGAAGCCCTGACCGGCCGCACTCAGCTCTGCCCGCAGCCTCCTCTGCTCCAGGCTGAGCACCCCCAACTCTCCCAGCCTGGCCTCAGAGCAGAGGGGCTCCAGCCCTCGGAGCATTTTAGTAGCCCTCCTCTGGCCCCGCTCCAACAGCTCCATGTCCTCCTTGTGCTGAGGGCTCCAGAGCTGGACGCAGGGCTCCAGGGGAGGTCTCCCCAGAGCGGAGCAGAGGGGCACAATCCCCTCCCTCGCCCTGCTGGCCACGCTTCTCCTGATGCAGCCCAGGGCAGGGTTGGCTTCTGGGCTGCCAGCGCCCATGGCCGGCTCATGGCCAGCTTTTCATCCCCCAGCACCCCCAAGTCCCTCTGGGCAGGGCTGCTCTCCATCCTTTCTTCCCCCAGCCTGCGTGGGTACCGGGGGTTACCCCGACCCAGGTGCATGACCTTGCACTTGGCCTTGTTGAACCTCATGAGGTTCACACAGGCCCACCTCTCCAGCCTGTCCAGGTCTCTCTGGATGACATCCCGTCCTTCTGGTGTGTCAACCGCACCACTCAGTTTGGTGTCATCTGCAAACTTGCTGAGGGTGCATTCAATCTCGCTGTCTAAGTCACTGATGAATATACTAAACAGCACCGGTCCCAGTACAGACCCCTGAGGGACACAAAAGTCAAACAAAAGCACTCCCTCTCTCTAAACCACTAGGGGTTTAATTGTTTTGAGTATCCAGGAGTTTCTTTGGGGTTTGCAAGTCTTTCTTTTAGAGCTCACCTATGAACTCCTTCCTGGTTAGCCAAAGCTGGCCTCCTCCCCACACCTCAATCCCATATGGTCACTGGTGGTACGAATACGTTTCCATCCTCTGCCCTCCGGAGGAGGTCTCTATACCACTGTGGCTAACTCTTAAGACCTTGGATTAAAACAAAACAAAACTGTTGATCCACAGAGCGCAAGAGCTCTCGATCCCCAGGTGTAAGAAATCGGGCAAAGAAGGGAAGAGACCAGCATGGCTGAGACGAGACATGCTGGACAAACTAAGGAGGAAGAGGGAGCTGCACAGGCAGTGGAAGCAGGGACAGGCATCCTGGGAAGAGTATAGGGACGCAGCCCGGTTGTGTAGGAATGGGGTCAGGAAGGCCAAGGCTCAGCTGGAGCTAAACTTGGCTAGGGATGCAAAGAATAACAAGAAGGGTTTCTACAGGTATATCAGCCGGAAAAGGATGGTTAAAGAAAGCGTACCCCCACTGATGAGCGAGACTGGCAAGCTGGTAATAGCAGATGAGGAGAAGGCTGAGGTACTCAACAACTTTTTTGCCTCAGTCTTCACTGGGAAGCTCTCTCCTCACCCCACCCGAGTTGATGGATGGCATGAGGGAGACAGGGAGGGCAAAACCCTTCCTGCTGTAGGAGAAGATCAGGTTCATGACCACCTGAGGAACCTGAATGTGCATAAGTCCATGGGACCTGATGAGATGCATCCCAGAGTCCTGAGGGAATTGGCCGATGTAGTCGCCAAGCCACTCTCCATGATATTTGAAAAGTCATGGCAGTCAGGTGAAGTCCCTGGTGACTGGAAGAAGGGAAACATTGTGCCCATTTTCAAAAAGGGTAGAAAGGAAGACCCTGGGAACTACCGACCTGTCAGCCTCACCTCTGTGCCTGGGAAGATCATGGAACAGATCCTCCTAGAAGCTATGCTAAGGCACATGGAGGCCAGGGAGATAATTCGAGATAGCCAGCATGGCTTCACCAAGGGCAAGTCCTGCCTGACGAACCTAGTGGCTTTCTATGATGGTGTGACAGCATCAGTGGACAAGGGAAAACCAATGGACGTCACCTATCTGGACTTCTGCAAAGCCTTTGACACGGTCCCCCATAACATCCTTCTCTCTAAATTGGAGAGCTATGGATTTGACGGGTGGACTGTTCGGTGGATAAGGAACTGGCTGGATGGCCGCATCCAGAGGGTAGTGGTCAATGGCTCGACGTCCAGATGGAGACCGGTGACGAGTGGTGTCCCTCAGGGGTCCGTACTGGGACCCGTGCTGTTTAATATATTCATCAATGACTTAGACAGCGAGATCGAGTGCACCCTCAGCAAGTTTGCGGATGACACCAAACTGAGTGGTGCGGTTGACACACCAGAAGGACGGGATGTCATCCAGAGAGACCTGGACAGGCTGGAGAGGTGGGCCTGTGTGAACCTCATGAGGTTCAACAAGGCCAAGTGCAAGGTCATGCACCTGGGTCGGGGTAACCCCCAGTATCAATACAGGCTGGGGGAAGAAAGGATGGAGAGCAGCCCTGCCCAGAGGGACTTGGGGGTGCTGGGGGATGAAAAGCTGGCCATGAGCCGGCCATGGGCACTGGCAGCCCAGAAGGCCAACCGTACCCTGGGCTGCATCAGGAGAAGCGTGGCCAGCAGGTCGAGGGAGGTGATTCTGCCCCTCTACTCTGCTCTGGTGAGACCTCACCTGGAGTATTGTGTCCAACTCTGGAGCCCTCAGCACAAGAAGGACATGGACCTGTTGGAGCGGGGCCAGAGGAGGGCTACCAAAATGCTCCGAGGGCTGGAGCCCCTCTCCTATGAGGACAGGCTGAGGGAGTTGGGCTTGTTCAGCCTGGAGAAGAGAAGGCTGCGGGGAGACCTGATTACGGCCTTTCAGTATCTAAAGGGGGCCTATAGGAAAGATGGGGAAAATCTTTTTAGTAGGGCCAGCTGTGAGAGGACAAGGGGTAATGGTTTTAAACTAAACCAGGGTAGGTTTAGACTGGATATAAGGAAGAAATTCTTTACAATGAGGGTGGTAAAACACTGGAACAGGTTGCCCAGAGAGGTGGTGGAGGCCCCATCCCTAGGAACATTCAAGGACAGGTTGGATGGGGCTCTGAGCAACCTGATCTGGTTAGCGGTGTCCCTGCTCACTGCAGGGGGGTTGGACTAGATGACCTCTAGGGGTCCCTTCCAACCCAAAACATTCTATGATTCTATGATTCTATGACTATCCTCTCTTTGAAGAAAGAGCCAGATTCACTGCTGTGACAGGAATAATCTGAGTTTTCCAATAACAGCCCACCTATCTCTCCCTATCCTACTGCCTTTGGAGCAAGCATGGGGAAGAAGTTGTCTTACTGCAAACAAGCACCTGAACGTGCTGCTTTGACACGAGTTTTTCCTGTAATATTTTATTATCTAAAGTTTGGTTCATCACCTTTACCTACAGATGCCGCCTTCCTAATTAAACCTTGCTCTCTGGAGTGACTAAGAAATACAGCATTGGGACATCTGTCACCACTGCATCTGCCATTCTGCTTGAACGTTTCCTATTCTTGTCCTTTCTTCCTAACTCACAAGGCTTCATTTAGGTTCTTTAGAGCCACAATTACCTGACATCACATTTCCACAATGCCGCCGGATCCCCTCCTAAATAAATCTTTTGATTTACAGTTCTCAGGTAGACAACTTCTTCAGCCCAGCTGCAAGCTAGGCAAATATGGATACCACCATTCTTCCTGCCAGGAGCTGTTTGTGTAAACAGGAAGTTTGGCACAAAAATCTTGATAACCGTGACAAAGCATACAGCCTTCAACCGAGGCCACTATGGTACTCCCAATGTTTATCTTCCAATTTCCCCTCCAAATAAGTACGCAGAGTACAACCTCCATCTTTGTCCTGTTTCCACGTAATCTCCCCGATGTTAAGTATTACTTGCATAATTTAATGAGCTAAATTTGGATAAATCCAAAGAACTGTGTTTTAAGAGGCAACCAACAACGGAGAGTTAAGAGAAAACTAGATAAAAACCCATGCAGCAGCTTGCAGTGGTGAGAGAAAAGATAGTGTAGGCAAAGTACATCTCACAGGAGAAATTCCTCCTTCACGGTATGGTGGTATACAACATGCAAGACTTCCCATAGCTACAGAAAGTAATGTTAAGATGGCAACATCCTCAGGCAGAGAACAGCTGCAGAAGGGAGGAGATAAAATGGGCGGCCACCTGAGTATACATATCTGGAGTGAAACACTCATGGTTTCTATTCTTTTCAGCGCTAAACATTATTCTGATGCAAGCTAAACCAGCATATGCCATCATCTAGCTCAGGGAATCCAGTCATCGTTCCCCTGCACCACATGCTGAATAGAGTCCTTAAAACAAGCTATCGCTATCTTCCCAAATACATTTTGCCCTTGAAAGCACAACAAGCAATGCTAAGTCAGCCTTTTCAAGCGACGCATTAGAGAAGTTTCAAGAGACCTATTAAAATGCTAGGGATTACTACCAACTTCCCTCCAATCCTTTAACTAATTTAAGTTTTGCTTAAAGTTTCCCCAGCACCATTATCCACCTGGCAAAACAAGCAGATATTTCCTTCTGCTCCCTCCTCTCATGAACTACCTACCCTGTGCTGCCTCAAAGAAAATTCTGCCCCCTGTCGTGGTTTAACCCTGGCTGGACACCAGGGGCCCCCCAAAGCCGCTCTATCGCTCCCCTCTAACCAGACAGAGGAGAGAAAAAGTAAATCAAAAGGGCTCGTGGGTCTAGATAAGGACAGGGAGAGATCATTTTATCAGTTACCATCACGGGCAAAACAGACTCCACTTGAAAAAAATAATTAATTTATTATCAATCAATCAAAAGCAGAGAAGGAGAGGAGAAAAACTGCTAGATCTTAAAAACCTTTCCCCCCACCCCTCCCTTCTTTCTGGGCTCAACTTCACTCCCAGCTCCTCTACACACTCCCCCCCAGCGGCACAGGGGAATGGGAATGGGGGTTGGGGTCAGTTCATCACACGTTGTCTCTGCCTCTTCTTCCTCCTCGGGAGAGGACTCTGCCCCTGCTCACGCGTGGGGTCCCTCTCACGGCAGACAGTCCTCCACGAACTTCTCCAACGTGAGTCCTTCCCACGGGCTGCAGTTCTCCACGAACTGCTCCAGCGTGGGTCCATAATTTCCACGGGGTGCAGTCCCTCAGGAGCAGACTGCTCCAGCGCTGGGTCCCCTGCGGGGTCACAAGTTCTGCCAGCAAACCTGCTTCGGCGTGGGCTCCCCCCCCCCGGGTCCGCAATGGCTTTGCCAGGAACCTGATCTGGCGCAGGCTTCCCACGGGGTCACAGCCTCCTCCCTTCGGGCATCCACCCGCTCCGGCGTGGGGTCCTCCAAGGGCTGCAGGGGGAGATCTGCTCCACCGTGGACCTCCCTGGGCTGCAGGGGGACAGCCTGCCTCACCATGGTCTTCACCACGGGCTGCAGGGGAATCTCTGCTCCGGCGCCTGGAGCACCTCCTGCCCCTCCTTCTTCACTGCCCTTGGTGTCTGCAGGGCTGTTTTCTCTTGCATCCTCTCACTTCTCTTCTCTCTCCGGCTACTGAGCCGCAGACGTTTTTTTTTTTCCCTTCTTAAATATGTTATCCCAGAGGCACTTCCACTGTTGCTGATTGGCTTGGCCTTGGCCAGCAGCGGACACAGGGAATACTTCTAGCAGCTTCTCACAGAAGCCACCCCTGTAGCCCCCCCACTACCAAGACCTTGCCACAGAAAACCAATACACCCTCACACTGTAGCAACTTTCATCCTGCCTGGGGAAAGGAGGAAAAAAAAAAAGAATAAAAAGAGATCTGCATAGCGCTTCCTCCTCAGTGACTCCATCTTATTCCCAGAACCTACCATCTTCTGGGCAGCTCTGGAAGGACTAAGACTTGACCTTTACTTTTTCCACACAAGAGCTGCAGAACAGCTTCCACAGGAGCTCTCTTCTCTCAAACTCATTCTTCAGGCAGAAACACAGGTATTTCTTCAGAATGAAGCTTGAACAAGATCTTAAAATAGTCCTGATCTAAGGTCGATGCAGCCCAGCTTCTGAGGCGGCAGCTTGTAAGGAAAAGAAATGCAGAGAGTACATTTTGTGTCCTTTCATTAAGCGCGCCTCTCCAGAAAGCACAGCGCGAATTCAGTCAGCATTCGCTGATCCAAGTTGACAAGGATGTCTGTGGAGAACACCTGGGGACTGGTGCAAAAATAACCAGAGATGTACGCAATCCTCTGCACAACACCACACATGGGTTACCCTACATGATGCAACTCCACAGCAACACAGGAGGAAAATAGCTGGTATCAAAATAGGTTAGAAGATATATATAAGTGCATGTTACAAGAGCAGCACAGGACCCTGTTTTTCATTACCAAAAAAAACCAAAACCCAACCACAATTTATGTATTATTTTTAGCAACAGAAACCAAATAACATGTAGAACTTGAGTGCAGCAGCACAGTTTAAGAAGTCGTGCGCTCTGGTCTCCTCACTCGTACAAGTCCAGGCAACACATGGCTACAAATACCTTATGTTAAGAATTTAAGATAAGCGTATCTTGACATCACACTACCTGTTTCTCCCTCACAACTCTGCTCCTGAGCTGTGAGAGCTCTCCCTCCTGGGGACCAGGGCAAAACAGAGGCCACCAGCAAGGACACTTGACACTCCTGCTGCCTGCTCCACCTGCACTGCAAATTAAGAACTTTCAGCTCAAATGATGTAAATCTGGCAAACTAAGCAATGTTAATCCAGCACAACAATTTTTAGCCTTTCAATGTGCAGGCCTCTCAACTTCCTAACCGAGACACAGACCTCTCTGTAGGGAGTTTAAACCAGCTGACAATAAACTTGTTTCTTCCCAGTTGCATTTCACAAATGCCTTGGAAAGAGGCCATGGGAGCCTAAGGGGTCTGCAGGCCCAAGGTTTAATACTCATCTAGAAGAATTTAGAAGATAAGAATTTGGTTCCAAATAGTCAATGGAACAAGTCAGGTTTGGGGGTTTTTTTGGGGGAGGGTGGTGGTGGGTTTTTTTTATTCTGACCTCTTCTAGAAAAAGGCTATTCCAAAAAGAACTGCAGGGTTCAACTACAGAAAAGGAAGAAAGCGCTTACATGAGAAATTGGGTTTGGAGAAGAAAATTCTTTAGAGGAGAATTATCTACACTCCAGCTGGGATCCAATACCTTGAAATAAATATTCTCCTCCAGCAGTATTTTCCAGAGGAGCAATCCCTTCATATAAAGGCTCTAAAGACACGCACTAGTTAAGTTTCTATTTAACTATAATATTTACTCTCCAAGACACACAGAAAAGACTTGTTTCCAATTCTAGCACTTCCCTGTATAAATGTGCACAGGAGCTAATTTGGGGTCTTCGGGCTGTCATCGCTGCGAAGCCAGCTTTGAGGGCGCCACAGGGTTCTTTGAGGACCTCAAAGGCCTACGACCAAACACAAAAGATCACTTTTTTTGCCATGAAGAGTCATAGAAGAGCTGCCACCAAGTCCAGTAAATACTACACGATGCCTGGTTGGCATCTTCTTCCACTGTGTGGCTGATGGTGGCAGTGGGGAATCGCCTACTGCAACCAAAGCAGCACAGAGATACAACGTGAACGCAGATTCTTGAGCCAGGTGTTTTAGGCATTTCAGAAGCATCAAATCAGGGGAAAACACATGGAGCTGTTTTGAAACTCCTTAAAAAGATTCCAAGTAGGACACTTCTTCCCCTCTTCCCCCTTCCAAAGGGTAAAGCTGGAAAGCCTTTGCTCTTCCTGGGATCAAGGCTCCAGAGACGCCCCTCACCCAGGGTACGTGGCTCCTCCACCTTCCAAGGTGCGACTTGTGAGACACTGGAAGCAACAAGGCTGGATTTAACCTGAAACCAAGCAGTCAAAGCCAGATCTCGAGTCTTTGACCCATTCCTAGCTGTGCAAGTCTTGCACAAACTACAACAGCCATTTAAAACATCATCCACACAATTCTGTCGGGAAATTTTTCTTTAGATGTCAGGACGTACTGGAGGGAATGCGTCTAGTAATTTGTACAAGGTTCCTCTTGAGTTTACTATTTACTCTGCAGTTTAATGATTCAGGGGAAAATCCAGCTGTATTCCAGAGAAGAAGAAGAAAAAAAAAAATCCCTCTTGTATTTTTAAGCAAAATTGTAGAATTTTTAAGGCCAAGACTGTATTAATTGTAAATTACTTGCCACAACAGTGTAACCAGTCCACCAAGCCTACAGACATAACCACCAACCTGCCAGCCCTTTGCACTCTTGCACAGAGAAGGGGAAAAGAATTTAACACCAAACCAGCAGATGATTGCACAACTGCCAGGCTTTCACTGGGAGCAGCTTTCCCCCCCACACCAAGTCCACATCCAAATAAAGAGGTAAATTTTATGGGACACAAGCTTTTGATCTGCCTATTACTTATGCAGTTTCAAGAAAAAAAGAACTATTCCCTTCTCTAAGTCACATTGAGGTTTAAGAGCAACTAAAAATAAAAAAGTGGAAGAGAACAATGGTCACAAAGTTAATTGCATGATGGTGGATAAAAGCCACTCCAATGACTGCTCAGCAAAAAAAGGCAAAAGATAACTAGGGAAGAAAAATGGAAATTTGGAAGAACAGAAAGAATAGGAACATAATTATGAATCGAATACATAAAGGACTGATATCAAGAGGCAGCCTGGAAAGCTGAAAAGGAATTACAAGAACCTGAAGCAGTGGGTAGGTCTGGAAACAAGGGACTGGTAGAGACCCACCCTGTGAAGACCTCTTTGTAAGGTGTTCCAAGGTCAGGAAATAAAAAATAAAAAAGCTTAGGGTTTCCTAGAGATGACATACCAAACCCAAACTTTCTTCAGCCATTTTAATTTCAGCCTTCTCCAGCTGTGTTCAGCTGCCCTGTTGAAAGACTCACCTACAGCTTTATCCAAACAAGCAGCAGAAACTCAGCTTTAGCAAAGCCATCCCAGCTTTTATGCAGACACAAGTGATTTTTCAGCCATTTTGAGTGAGCCAAGGACACAATACTCAAAAACTGCTTCAGCAGCAAATGCATCAGTCTGAAATCAAGGGAAGGGAAAAAAAAAAATAAAAATCAGGTAATACAGACAAGACAAATAAGGCATCAAACCTCTAGCACGAAGACCTGCCTACTGCTGCCTAGTAAAGTCAAGAAGGGGTCAGAACTTCCTTTGAAAGAGAAGACACTGCAGCACAGCGTTTCACCGCCAATTAATTCTGTTATACATGTAAGTTAAGCCCTGTTCATCTACTTTCACAATACTGACCGCATCCATCAGGAAACATTACCTGCAGATTCGGTTGCTTTTCCAAAAGCAAGTGTTCTCCACTTACCTGCATTTCTCATCGAATGCCCTCTACCCAGGTTCTGAGCTCACGCTGCTCTCACCAAGATTTATTGATCTCTGTGTGCACACTATGCTTTTGCTTGCAGCACTTACAATAAATTTTGTGCTCTCCATTTCCTCTGCCACCTCAGACATCCACTGGATGATTCAATCACCCGTCTAGTTCAGATTCCTCTGCTAAGCCTTCCTTCTGTCAGGCCATAAAAAACAAAAATCCTCCCCTCACTGACAAGTAGGGTTTCTCACAGCCATTTCTGTGCTGGCAGAAGAGGACAGAGTCGGTAATGAGTGAATATTTTCTACTCCCAGAGAAGGCAACATCTTCATTAAAAGAAGTGAAGTGCCTGGCCCTCCAAGCTGCAGAGAAACACTCCTGCGTTCAGATTAAATACAATGCTGCCTGTCCATTTCTGCACAACTTTAGAGCCTCCGTGGACCAAACTCTCGGCCTGTTAGCAGGAATTCACTCTCCCTGACTCCAGCAGCAGCTACTTAGACCCCCTGGCAGAGATCAAACTGACAGGAATCTTGTCAAACCTGCATCCGCCACTGCTTGGAGCTTTGCCGGTGATTCTGCACCCTCCAAGGGCCCCCTCTCCTTTTAGCCACACATCTATTCTAGATTTAATTTCCCTTCCCTTTGTGTTGCACGTATCAAGAACATTAAGAAAATGAACCGGCTGTAACTCAAACCTAGACAGAGGCAAGCACAGGAAGCATAGCAGGAAGCATTTAGAGGAATGGAATAAACTGGCCTCTCCATTAATTACAGAAATGTTGGAGTGATTTTTTTTTTTTTTTTTTTTTGCTGCAGCAATTGCCAATTGCTCTCCTAGAAGCAAATCATTAAAAAACATCACTTAGCAGGATAAATGGCATTCATTTATATGGTCACAAATGTTAATAGCACAGAGGTTTTAAGCGGTCACAATTCAAGACATAAAAGAGACCAAGTGAAAGGTAGAAACATTTTCTCATTAGCAAGTTTACCCACACCTTCCACTGGTGCAGCTGGTTCTGGCCGTGTCTGAAGACAAATAGCTACCTGCTCATCAGTATCGCTCCAGTATTTCTTCCCAACTCTTTCAGTTCTGGGCAAATATGCTTTCGATTTAAACCAAAGCCTTAATTCGGTGTGTTGATGACACCTACACATGTCTGGATGAGAGAACACTACGAGCCTGCAAATCTCAGAATAGCTGCGTGGCATCTCCAGGGGATACTGGCAGTTAGTCAAGTCATGGAAACTCTTTCAAAGTATGCCCCAACTCTGTGCACTAAAATGGAAGCAGCTACCATGGGCGATACCGGTGCGCGTCTGTACTTCGCCAGGCACCTGCACTCGTGAAAGGAGCCAAGGTCAAGCAGGATTCGCTTGCCGAGTTACCAGTTAGACTCCAGTACAGTGAAGAGCAGCATGTCCAGCTCTGATCTTTGTGATGGGCCTAAAGGAAGAAGTTACAACATGGACAAGAATGCCCTCAGAGAAAAGAAGGGACATTGGAGCACATACTCTCTGTAACTGGTCCTCATCACTATCAAGAGACCCAAGGATTTTGTGTTTGGCTTTGGAAGTCAAACTTAAGGACATCACACTACTCTTGGCACAATGCTCCCCTTGTGCATGCTGTAACTAAACCAGTTAGCATCACACTGGGGATGCCAGAAGTCCAAGAAGTCTTTTTAAACCATACAGCGGACGGGGAAACCACACCCTGGCGTTCTGGCAGCACCGACTCATCACGGTTTACAGTGGTCCAGCAGAAGGAACATGCTGACAGGGAACAAAAAAGGAAAGTTACACCCTTGTTCTAAAAAGTCAGATGAAACAAGTGGCGCTATTGTGCTGTACAGCTCCGTAAGGACTTCCTTCCTAATTCAAAGATTGAACTCTGTTTGACAGACACAACTGGAGGCAGCCAGAAGCAAGGAAGGGGCTCGAGAACTCAATGGCACGCAAAAAAATGCATCCATGTACCCAGCAAGGGGAGGTTTCAGTATCATGTTTTATAATCATCGAATTGCACGCGACATCAGGAGTAGGAAGTCTTTTCACTTAAACCCCCAATTTTGATACCGCTTTGCACTTAGAGTTGGTTATTTTCTTAAGCTGGTATTTTTACTGGTTGACAACCAACAAGAAGCAATTTCCATCTCAAAAGGATCTCAGCCACTCAGTGGCCTTTCAACTAAATTTGATATTTTCTAAGTATAATATATGTACATGCCCACACACACAGATTTACTGAACCATTACATAGCTCACATGGATGAAAAGAACTTATTTAGATTTAGTTTCGTATGATATTTGCTTCCCAGATTAGCTTTTTTTTCTTGTGATGCACTAGGCAGCATTTGGTAAGAGTTAAATGCTACTGAAACACACAAAAAATTCTATTTTTTTTTCTGTTAATAGGAGTGTGGCCAGCAGGGCGAGGGAGGTTCTCCTCCCCCTCTGCTCTGCCCTGGGGAGACCCCACCTGGAGCACTGCATCCAGTTCTGGCTCCCCAGTTCAAGAAAGATGAGGAACTCCTGGAGAGAGTCCAGAGGAGACTAACTAGGATGATGAGGGGACTGGAGCATCTCCCCTAAGGAAAGGCTGAGGGAGCTGGGCTTGTTCAGCCTGGAGAAGAGAAGGCTGAGAGGGGACCTCATCACCACCTACAAAGATCTCAAGGGTGGGGGTCACCAGGATGGAGCCAGACTCTTCCCAGTGGTGCCCAGGCCAGGACAAGGGGCCATGGGCACAAACTGAAGCACAAGAGGTTCCAGTTGAACGGGAGGAGGAATTTCTTGACTTGGAGGGTGCCCGAGCCCTGGCGCAGGCTGCCCAGGGGGGCTGTGGAGTCTCCTTCTCTGGAGATCTTCAACCCCCACCTGGAGGCTGTCCTGTGCCCCCTGCTCTGGGTGAGCCTGCTTGGGCAGGGGGGTGGCACTGGGTGAGCTCCAGAGGGCCCTGCCAACCCCTGCCACTCTGGGATTCTGTGATACTCAAATATTCCAAAACATATTTACCCTATCATGTTTTGAACATAAAAAGAAAATATCTGATGTAAAGTAATTGGGCCCCTCACTCCAAGAAAGATGTTGCCTTGCTGGAACAGGTCCAGAGGAGAGCAACCAAGCTGGGGAGGGGTCTGGAGCACAAGTCATACGAGGAGCGGCTGGGGGAGCTGGGGGGGTTCAGCCTGGAGCAGAGGAGGCTGAGGGGAGCCCTCATCGCCCTCTACAACTGCCTGAGAGGAGGGGGGAGCCGGGGGGGTCGGGCTCTGCTCCCGGGGAATGGCTTGAAGCTGCGCCAGGGCAGGTTTAGGCTGGACATTAGGAAAAACTTCTTCCCCGAGAGGGTTGTCAGGCTCTGGAATGGGCTGCCCAGGGAGGTGGTGGAGTCCCCATCCCTGGAAGTCTTTAAAAGAAGGATCGATGAGGTGCTGAGGGCCAGGGTTTAGTGGTGGGATGGCAGGGTTAGGTTAACGGTTGGACTCGATCTTAAAGGGCTTTTCCAACCGAGGTGATTCTATTCTGTGATTCTATGATTCAGTTGTTCGCTGTCCCTGTGCCCTTCCATATGTTAGAGCCAGAAGAGTTTGGTTTATGCTGAGGGGAAAACAAAGAATCCATTTAGCTTTTCAACTTTGTGTAAGCTCAGTAAATAAATCAAGAAAACAGACCTGAAAAATTCTACTTTCACTGCCAGTCTGTATTTTGAAGGCTGTTTGTTTGCTGAGACATATTTTTCATTCAGACTACTTCCATAAATTATTTATACTAATGTGTCAAACTTGTAATCATTTTGATCATATCAGTTCATTTTCAAAATAGTGCTTTTAGTCTTGTTCTGTCCTGCTCCATACCTGAAGAGATGCATCAGATCTCCCGTACCCTTTCAGAAACATGTGTCTGTCACGAGGTGACTGTTGTTACAGGACTCACGGGTGAGTTCTGGAGGTTGTCTCAAAAATTCTGATGGTGTTCATGTCGAAAGAGCGAAATTTGATTTCTCCTGAGCCATGTTTCAAACCACTGGTGGTTTGAGGGGTTTTTTTTAGTCAGTAGTTTATACAGCAGGTACTTGTACATGCATGAACACAACAAATGCCTTTAATTAAGCACCTGGACTAAATGATCAGGTAGATAGGAAGGAAGCTACTTCCTCACAAACTGATTACAGAAGATAGATTTTTAACAACCAGTGGAGAAGAATGGCTGCAACTGTTGGCTCTGATGATTTCCAGATGTCTTCTGCTAAGGTGGCCTCAGGTGAGGTTCCTCACCTTTGCTTCTGTTAGTTCCATCTACAGCTTCAGCAAAAGCCTCAGACATCAGCTTTGTAAAACCTGGATCAAGAAAGTGCCAAGTACCACCGAACACCCCAACAGCTGCAGGTATAAAATCCATTCTTTTAGGTCAAGGGATAAGAAGATCCTTTCCTTCCAAGTTCACAAAATATCTTTCAGATACAGACAGAAAAACATACCAAAGCGCAGATAGGCGCAGCTATGCTTCCTTTGAAGAAAAGCTCTGGCTTCTTCATAGACTTCCACAAATAGACAGGGATCAAAAGGCACCAGGAGAACAGGCACCACAAAACATTTAAGTCTTTTTCTCCAGAGTCTGACGTGCTTCTGCCAGACATTGCTATAGGAAGGGCTATTTCAGAGATATAAAGGAAGATAGAGAAGAAGAGATATAAAGAGAAAGAACGGGGACAATATTCAGCCTCCAGATGTACCCAAGAAAATGAAGTTCAGTGAGTTGTGGAAAATGCATATAGTCCAAATATAAACCTAAATATCTGAAGACCCAGCCACAGGAAAACCAAGACGCTCGGAAATTAACAGGAGGGAAGGGGGTAAGATTTTAAATCACCAGTGGGACACGGTAATAGCTCTCTGGAGCTTTGTAAAGTGGAGAATTCCTTAAAAAGAAGTGAGTTTTAAGGTGCGCAGGGATGCCGGTCTCTGCGGACGGACTGGACTGTGACTGGTGTGGTGTCAGCTTCATGTTACACAGGAACCACCTGCAGTTCTCCAGTTATCTAATAAGACTCATCACACTGTTCAGCAGTGCCTGTACCAACATCGTTATGCAACAGCACAGTTCATTAGTGGTTTCCAAACAGTTATATTCCTCAAGTTACTACACTGTAGTTATCAGGTTTTTTGCTATTAAAAATCTCAGTTCCTGATAAAAGAAATTAGAACAAATTAACATTCTTTAAGATCTTACGCAATGCAGAAATGCCAGCAGAAAGAGACAACAGGGACTTATTTTGCTTTCTGTACATATTAATGCCCTTCAGACTTGCTCGCCAATAAAAGCTGCAGCATGAACCCACGTGACGAAAGAATATTTCTGTTGCGGTGCCCCAGCATTCAGTTCTGCTCACTCAGTCAAAAAAAAAAAAAAAAAATCCATGTATTAAGTAGGAGAGGTGCTCATATGCAAAATAAAACTAAAGAAGTTGTTAATATTTGAATGTATACCATATTTACCACGAGCTACCCTATAACACAGGTGATACGTACACTAACTGATGCAACCCCAAAATCAGAATTTCTTAACTTGAGGTATCAGGACTGATGAAAATCACCTGATAAAACAAGATCAAAGGCAGTAAGAAGCATACTTTCCACACCCACACCCACAATAGCTCGCTCTAATCCCTCAGCACACAGCCCTCTCTGTCTTTTCAGTACAGATTAGCATATTTAAAACTGCTAAACTCTGTATAATCTTCAATCATTGAGAAAAGTAATTCAATTAAGGCAAGCGCTGGTGAAGTTGCCTTCTTGCTAGCCACCCAATGCTATATCCTTGTACTGCAAGTTAAAAAAAAAATGAGAAAGAAAGAGAGAGAAGCTTCTTCTAGCTGGACACGGATTATGTTGCAGGCTCGTGATGAATCCACAGAACATGCGGCAAGTACCCAGGCTTGGCTGGGGAGGGGCGCGGGGGACACGACAACCATATTGCTATCGAGAGGCAATGACTTGCAGTAAATCCCAAACAGAGCCACGAGCAACCCGATGTCATGACACACTGCCGACAGACTGCTCAGCACAGGCAGGACCCACGGACAGAGAGCTGCAGCGGCATGACAGCTTGCTCGAGTGCTCGAGGAGCCGGCGCAATAAAAGCCGAAAAGGCAGACGATGCCAGTAACAGACACCGGTGAGAGAAGGAGATTTTGAGGAGCAGGGAAAGAAGAGGCTTTAAAAACAAACAAACAAACAGAAAATCAGCATCGTGGCAAAGGAAAAAGAATCTGCAGCTAGTGACGAACAGCCTAGCTAGGAAGAATCACTGCAGTCCACACGAATGCCTAGGTGTACGGCATTGAACTCCCACAATATGGCTGAGGATACCAGGGGGGGGAAAAAAAAAAAAATAAAAATAATCACATACTGCATCCACCATGCAATCCCACCTTCAAATAAGAATAAAACATCTAGAGATGTTTCTAGATCTCACATGGAACGATACTGCCTTTGCTCACACAATCGCATGGCAGGGCTGTAAAGCCTGCACAGTAATGAACTCCAGTTAAGAATTTCTTAGCCATAATGTACACATTTACTGAAGAGACTGTATATAGAAGGTCCAATATTAGCTAGCTTTGGTTGCTGAGGCAGCTAATCGACATTGTAGCCCTTTATAACATTTTCATTTACATTCAGGGACCTTGCAATGACAAATGAACAGAAGCATTCAGCCTCCCTACCAGCAGCAGTAGGATTTCTGTAATTATGGCCTTCCAGCAGGGCAGACAACCTTTTAGCTGAAGAGGAAGCGAATGCAGCAATCCAGCGCAACAGTTGTACAAAGAGATCTTCTCATTTATGAAAGCTGCTATTAAAAAAAACTTTATTTCTACCTTTCCCTCAAGCTTCAAAACAAAGAACCACAAAGGGAGCTATGTGTAAGCAAAGCCCACTCCAACTCCCTTTGCAGCATTGGAGACGCTTCTGTAATTATCTCCATCATACAGAGAATATTATTAGGGCATTTATTCTTCCAGGAGCCATTTGTAATGGGAGGTATACACCCTTTGGACAGTAAAAAAAAAAAAAAAAAATAATTACACAGAATGACATCATGACAGCAGTATCTATAGAGATTCAAGCTGAATTCAGAAAAAGCCATTTCTCCATCAGAGATGAGAAGCACCCCAGTGCTGCGTTGGAGCATGCCCACACTGCAGCACCCGTGGGCTGCGTGGACACACCGAGGGCTACGCTGCCATCGACACGGCCACGTTTCACACCGGCTTCGGCGCAGATCAGTCACGGAGTCGTCGCCCAGGATGCGAGACAAAGGCAGGGCTGAAACCCACACCGCAGCTGCTAGCCGGGCCCTGGCGAGATTCAAATTGGCTTGAACACATCCATAAGCCACAGTCAAGCCAGCAGTTGCAGCGCTACGTATATTCAGTTAGGAGTATTTTGCTCTGTTATACCCATAAAACCCCTTCTGTCCTCCCCAGATTTAATGCTACGAACAGGAATTGTTTAAAACCTTCCAGTATTAACACACATGGCTAGCTGAGAGGGGAAAAAAAATAAATGACAAAGCCTAGAGGAAGCAGATATCTGATGTTATGTCTGCTAGAAAGGCAAGAAATCCACGTGTAAACTAAGAGGTGCCGAGATTTAAGATCTGCACCAGGTGCTACAACCTTCCATGGAGGTATGCAAAAAGCTTCATGGAATCCAAGCTCAGAAATACAGAAAAACAAGCCAAGCATCTTGCAAACGCATAGCTAAGATGCCTGTTATCAAATACCTTGGGGGAGAAAAAAAACAAAAAAACAAAAAAACAAAAACACACAACACAAAACCCAGCATGTTCTACACATTGATCCTCTTCCAAAATCCTCATAAAATGGCTGGCCAAATAGCACCTCACCAAGTAAATCAGGTGACTTAACCCCCCCCCCCCCCCCAAAAAAAAAAATACCCAAGTTGAACTTGTGCTCCCTGAATCCCTAATATGAAGGGGAGCTGTTCCAACACCAAAAAAAAAATATTAAAAATTTAAAAAAAAAATAAAAATGAAAGCAACAGAAAGGAACAGACTAAAGGAAACCACCAATGTACAGGTAAATAATTTTAATAGCAGCCTTATCACCAAGCTCATCTACGTATGAGTGAGGAACAGCAAGATAAGTCATTGGGGGGGAAGAAAAAAAGAAAAAAAAAAGATAAAACCCACACTAGTATTTCATCATCTCCTACCACATAAGAGACCAAAGGTGGCTGAGGGAGCAAATACCCCACCCTGAGACAGGGAATATTTTGCACCTACTCATTATGTCAAAGATCGCTCGATATCTGACCGGGATTACAAAAAGCATGCAACAAACATGCTTTTTTTTTTTTTTTTTTTTTTCTCCAGAGAACTCTAAAGTAAAAAAATCTGAAATGCAGTATTGGAGCTGGAGGCCTTCTGCTGAGGAAAGAGGAGACATCTTTGGGTTTGGTGGTGGGTTTTTTTTTTTTTGGGTTGTTTTTTTTTTTTTATTATTCCAAAGACAGAAAAAAATCTCATTGACCGAATTAAATATTTAGAGCGCCGGATCCGCTTTGCCAAGACATAACTCCATTTTTGAAAACCGCTGTATTTCCATAGAAAACACCAGGAATTGAGACTCCTGCCCCCCACCCCCCCGAAAAAAAAAAAAAAAAAAAAAAAAAAAGGGGTGCTGTGATCAAATGAATCAGCAACTGTTTCTGGAGATGTGGCCGTAGGGTTTTGGGTTTGTTTTTTTTTTTTTTTTTTTAAAACCATAGCTGAACCACGCTCGATCCCTCCCTGTCACCGAAGGAGCGGCGACCACAAGGCGGGGGGGGGGGGGGGGAGGCAAACGCCCTGAGGCAGCCCCCCCAGCCCACGGACCGCGGCGGGGAGGGGGCGGGAGACCCCCTTTTCCCCTCATAACGAGGGGTTATGGCACAGCCAACCCCCCCCACGGAGGGGGGGGGGGGGGGGGCCGCCAGCCGCGCCCCCACCCCCACAAGGGTGGGCCCCCCGCGGGGGGGGGGGGGGGGGGGAAGGGAGGAGCCCGCCCCGCCGCCGCGGTGTGAGGGAGACCCGGACCGAGCCGGTGACTCACCGCTCTGCTCGCCCAGGAACACCAGCTTGAATTTCCGCAGCGGGTTACCGAAGTCCCCGCCCGCCGACATGATGGAGGAGCCGCCGCCGCCGCCGCCTCCCGCCGCCGCCGCCCCGCTCTCGCTCCGCTCCCCCGGGGGCCCCCCCCCCCCGCCCCTTCCTTCGGCGAAGGCTGCGGGCAGGGGCTGTGGGGCCGGGCGCGCAGCCCCGGCGAGGCGCAGCCGGCTGCGTGAGGAGGAGGAGGAGGAGGTGGTGGTGGTGCCGCCGCCGCCGCTCCCCTCAGGGCCGGGCTCCTTCCCCCCGCGCTCCCGGCGCCTCACACCCCTGGCCGCGCGCTCCGCCCCGCCCCGCGCACGCGCGCCAGCCGCCCCGCCCCTCGCTACAACGTCACGCTGCTCCCCCGCGCGCCCCGCCTATCCTCCCCACCCCCAGCGCGACGGACCAATCACAGCGAGAGGGCTGGACTTCCTGGGGCGGGGGGGTGGGGGGGGGGGTGTTCACTCTGGAGCCTAACGATGGCCGCGCGGGTTTCCCTGGACGCTGGGGTGAAATCCTGCTCGCTGAAATCACTGAGCGGCGAGGGGGGCGACCCCAAAGGTGTGAGGAACAAGCAACGTCCTTAAGACCAAAGGCCTAATCCTGAACTGATACAGATATTTTCTTCACAGAAAGGGCTGTTTCTTTACAGAAAGGGCTGTCAGGCTCTGGAATGGGCTGCCCAGGGAGGTGGTGGAGTCCCCATCCCTGGAGGTATTCAAAAGAAGGATCGATGAGGTGCTTAGGGCCAGGGTTTGGGGGTGGGATGGCAGTGCTAGGTTAAAGGTTGGACTCAATGATCTTAAAGGGCTTTTCCAACCAAGGTGATTCTATGATTCCCTGATTCTATGATTCCATGATTCCATGATTCCATGATTCTACGATCCCATGATTCTACGATTCCGTGATTCTATGATCCCATGATTCCATGATTCTACAATTCCATGATTCTATGATTCCGTGATTCTATGATCCCGTGATTCCATGATTCTGTGATCCCATGATTCTATGATCCCATGATTCTATGATTCCATGATTCTATGATCCCGTGATTCCATGATTCTGTGATCCCATGATTCTGTGATCCCATGATTCTATGATTCTTGATTCCATATTCCCTGATTCTATGATCCTACATTCCTTCCAGAGGAGCATCCCCTGGGGACCCTCACTCCACCATGGCCCCAGCAGATCCCTCGCTGTGGGGAGACATTTCCCAGCGAGGGCCATGATTCCCACTGTCACCCTTTTGTGGTGGCTGGGGTTGTCGTTCGGAAACAGCTCAGTGCTCTCTCCCTGCCTGGTGGAGAGGCCAGAACCCCACCTGGGGGCCAGCTCTCCCTTTAGCTATTTTTTTGCCTATTTCTCCCCGTTTTGCTCGCTTTGCCCCTTTGGCTCCCACCCGCATCCCAGCCCCTCCTATAGAAACCTTCAGGATGTCTCTCGTCCACACAGCCTTGCTCCCTCCTCTCCCATGCTGGTGCAATCCCATGCCAATCAATACTCCCTTGCTTGAATTTGAATACAAAATGGGATTTTCGGAAGCGCTCACCCCCCTGGACATCAACTGGCATTGGCATCTCCTGCTATTCCCAGGAATAACCCAGCTTGGCTGCCTGGAATGGGACGGGGCCCTCCGGCATCTGCAGCTCCCACCCCATGGCACTGTTCATGTTGATGTTGGTGCAAATCTCTTGAGTTCCACTCAACAAGTGCCAAATAATGCTCTGTGGGGGATTTTCCACCTGGCAATGGGTAGGTTTGTCACCGTTTTCCCATCTGGAAGATTGCTCCAGAGCCTCTCTGCTCCGGTCAGGGGAATCATAGAATCACGGAAAAGTTTGGGTTGCTCACAGCCCCGTCCAACCTGACCTGGAATGTTTCCAGGGATGGGGCATCCACCACCACCTCTCTGGGCAACTTGTGTCAGTGTCTCCACCCTCATCCTAAAAAATTTCTTCCTTGTATCCAGTCTGAATTTCTCCTCTTTTAGTTTAAATCCATCACCCCTTGTCCTGTTGCTACAAGCCCTGCCTCATCTTTCTTATAAAATGGCACCCACCGCTCGCTTAGTGCCCCTGAACATATTCGCCGCCAGTGAATTGTGTTCCCCTGTGCCCTCCCACATCTCAACACCTTCCTCCCCAAGGCCTGAGGGCTACACCTCAACGCTGCATCTCTTCCGCTAAGGGGACACCGCGCCCCAAATCCGTTTCCTCTTTGAAAAAGATCATGGCTTGAAACCAATATAATTCCATCTCCACATGACCTGCTGCCCTGAATTTGTAAATATTCCGTGTAGCCGAAGGAGGCCCAGGGTCTCAGCGAGGATTTGCTTGCAGGTAGGTCACCCTTGGCCGTGAATGTCCTTTGTTCGGTGTCTCCAGCCGTGGTCTCTGCGCTCCATCTCTGCCTGGTGAACGAAAACGCTCATTGAACCTTCGCGCTCCAGAGACCTTGTTCTTGGACATGAGTCTCAACCCCTACTAGTGCTCACAATCCAGGTCCAGAATTAGATGGCATTTTGAAAACCAAACAGTCTATACCTTCTATTTTTGATCATTTCATTTGTACTCCCTCAACATGATTCACTGCTTCTCCAAGTTTGGGTTTTTTTTTTTCTTCCCAGGCCTTGAACTTCCAGTGAACTGAAAGAAAAAATGTGTCTTTAATACGTTTTAATAAAGATATAAGCAGGAGCTCACTTTCAGCTTTGCACCCAGCATTTTGGAGCGCTTCCCCCTCTCTCTGGCACTGGTCATGTGGAAAGGGAATCGAGGTTGGCAGAGACCTGGCTTCAATAATTCCAGCATCATTTTAAATACATATATTGTCCTTGTTTACACATCAGTATGGATTCGGGGACCTTTCCTGTTGATCCCAGGGAAAACAAGGGCTTTCTACCAGGGAGAAGACTTGACTGTTAGCAACAATTATTTTTATCACAAAAGCTCTGCTCAGGCTCAGCACCTCTCCGCGCTGGGCAAAGGAAACATTTCTGCATTGCCTGCCAAAGGGGTTTCAGCCTGAGGGGCTGGCAGGGGACGTAGATGAGACTTTCAAGACAAGGAACCTGCCTCCGCTCGCCAAAGCCAGCGGAGATCATCCCGCCGACTCCCGTGGGCCTTAGGCGTGGTCCTAAGAAGTGCTGCAGAAGGTGGCTGAGGTCTGAAGCACATCGAAAGGTTTTCTTTTTGATTGCTTTTTGTAATCGGACAAGTCCAAAAAGAAACAGAGACTTTCAGGCGCTGGATCTCAACTCTCCTAGGGCGGCTTTGCTCCTCTGGACAGCACGATAGAGAGCGGATTGAAAAGGGGCAGGGAGCCTGCACCAGCCTCCTGTGTAGGTGGCAAACCGCTCAAGCATCGCCTCTGCCAGCACTTGTGCTGTGCACCATGGTGGGTCATCGAGAGGGCACATCCAGCTGTGTGACAGGGAGAAATCTGCAGCGAAGCAGAAGAGGATGGATGAAATAACCCCTCGCCGCAGCCGGGGGAGCCTTGAGAGGAAGAAGAGCTCCCTGGTGGTTTTTAGCGCAGTATAGAAAATGAGTGGCTTGGGTTTCTGCGGCTGAGGGGGAAAGCAACAAAGCAACACCTTTGCTTCTTTTTCTAAATGTCACAAAAAGGCAGGTTGTGCTTCCGCAAACAGAGATTCGGTTACCTGGCTGTGAAAGGATTCGTTAGTCAAAGAAAAGCATGGCGAGGACCGGCGGCTGGGAGCTGAAGCCGAGGCACATTCAAATGGGAAAGAAGATCCAGGTTTTTAACAGAGAGGGTGTTCAGCCGCCAGAACAAGCTGCCAAGAGCAGCGCTATCTTTGTATCCAGGGAAAATCAAGAGCAGGAGCCTTTATGAGAAAGATGCTTTCATGGAAACAGGAGCGATCTGCTTCCATACAGCTGTAAGTCAGCAGAAATCTATAGGCTGCAACGTGCAGGAGACCAATCACATGATTTAACAGTCCCTTTTGGCCTTAAAATGTATCTGTCTATGATAGATGTCAGAGAAACTGCGCAATGAAGAGATGGAGTAGTTTTGCACTGAGCCGTGTAGGACAATGATGGTCGTTGGGAGGGGGGTTCCTGCAGTAAGTTTAGCAGTGACTGCTGTACCCCAAACTTGGTCTGGGGCAATGCTTCCACCTCAGCCACATTTTGTGGGTGGCTGAAAGATGAGTCCCCACGAAGGGCAGGGGGCATTAGGGGGTATACCCCCCCTCCATGAGCACAGAGCATTTGCAGGGCTGGAACAAAGGAGTGTCACGAGCATGACCTGATCTTAATTGTGGTGCCCATCACGGCCTTCCCCCAAAAATGCAGGACCAGCCAGTCCCCCTCCAGTCACAGCAACCCCTCCTCCAGCACAGAATTTCCTCCAGGGCTTCAAAGTTCACAGGAGAAGCCCAGCTTTCTTGGTACCGGAGTATTGGGCTTAACCCAGCTCAGACTCCCATAGTGCTCCTTGCTCAAAGCACCCTGGAGTTAGCAAACAAGTGTCACTGCCAGGGTGGCCCTGCCTGGGGCTTGCGAGGCGAGATCAAAGGGCACTACAACATCTGGTCCACGTGAGCAGTTTCGTCGTGGCGGGGGAGCACCATGAAAACAGCTCAGAGCTGGGAACCCGTGTCCTTGCAAAGCATAGAGGAGAGAGCAAAGGTGGCGCAGATCCTTTACATTTCCTCCTTATGAGACGGCACAGCCCTGCGCAATGGCACAGAGCCCGCCCAGGCTCTGCTTTCAGGCCAACCTTGTCCTGTCACATTTCTTCTCTCCCCTCCATGCACCAGATCACAATGGGGATGAACTTCTGGGGTGTCAGGTGTGTGTCGGTAGCTCCAGGCACTCAGAAATGCAGGACAGGGCCTGGCAGGGTGGATGACAGAGCAGGAATCAAATGCGCAAGTCTGGTCTGGAGCGGAGGAGACTTGCCACATCAATGAACGCAGATGAACTGGAGAGAGAAAGTCCATCATGAGCCCTGACAGCTCCAGCCAAAAGCAATCGGAGCAGTGATCAGTCAGCAGAGCTGGAAATCCTGACCTGAAACCAAGCTGCCAGGCAGCTGCTGTCCAAGACTGAGAACTCTAAAATGGGGGTTCAGGGAAGCAGGCAGGGGCATCTGCCCCACAAGAAGGGGGAAACTGGGGCCAGGCAGGAGAGAAGGGAGTGGGGAAGAGCCTAAGTGAAATGAAGGTCTGCATTGGAGGTAGCCTGGAAAAGAAGATGGAAGAGACAGGAGGGGACAGTTTGCACAGGGATGGGTTTTCCCGAGCCAACTCCAGACAGCAAGGTTTGGGGGGCACAGGGTCACGCAGTGCCCATCTCTTCCCACCCCAGTCTGCCAGGCAGAACCCCTTGCCCACCTCCACTCCCAGTGGGAAACACATGCTGCACATCAGGGAGGTCCCTGCCAGTCCATCCTTCCTACAGGCTTTTCACTTAAAATATTTTAGGGAATTGCCTCCAGACAGTGGCTGGGATCAAAGCTCTGGCAGTAAGGCTGGATTCCTTTCCGTCCTCAGCCGGCTGCTGAAGGAAGAATTTGGTTTTGCTTCCCCCACAAGCTGAAAGCCCACCTGCCGTGGGGCCCAAACACCTCACGCTGACGCACTCCTTCATTTTCAAGGCCTGTGGTGGCTTGCCAGCACGGACACAGCCAAGCCTGCTGACTACCGGGTAAGGTCCAGCTCTGTCACAAAAATACAAAAAACCAAAACAAACCACCCTTTGTAGTGCTCGTGCCAGGTGGCAGGGCCAAACCAGGCAGGTTTAGTACCAAACCCTCTGCCCCCCCTTCAGCCCTGCATGCCCAGGCCGGCCCTAGGCGCCCTCGCACCCCACAGGCCCGGTGGGGCGCTGTCTCCAGGCTGGAGCAAGGGCCTGCTGAGCCCCGGCCGGGTCCCTGCCTCGATCCTACAGCCAGCGGGGGTAACGGGTGCTGACTGAGAGCTCATGAACGCAAATCACCCCGCCTGGAAGCCGGCTCGGCCCTAGGCCGCCCGCCCTGCCCGGCCCCGGCCGCCCTCCATCCCCACTCCCCCTCACAGCGTTCCCGCGCTGCGCTGACATGGCCGCCACAAGGCGGGGCCGGGCCGGCCACACTCAAGATGGCCACCGCACCACGTTGGTGCGCGTTCCAGGCATGCCACACTCAACATGGCAGCCGCGCAGTGCCTCGATGGACGCGGCGAAAAGCCAATCAGCGTGCGAGAAGGAGGGGGCGGAGGGCGGGCCGCGGCTAGCATGGTACGCGGTGCTGCGCGCAGGGTTGGGTGCGCCGCGCAGCTACTGCCACGTCGCGCTGCTCCGTGGGGCGGTCCCGGTGGGAAGTAGCGGGGACAAAGTGTCCTCCATTGCCGCTCCCCCCACCCCGGGCCCTGCCCGCCCTCTCCTTCAGGAGACCAGAGCCCTGTGACCACCGGGGGCGGGGGGTTGTCCGCAAATTTTGTCCCCCGGGAGGGCCCGGTGGGCGGAACGCGGGGCGGGAGCCGCGGGGACCCGGGCGGGGGAGCACCGAGGGAGCACCGAGGCGCGGCGGGGGGACGCTTTGAGCGACGGACGCGGTTCCGTCCGAGGCGCAGGGATGAGTGCGGCGTTGCCGAAGGTACCGGCGGGTCGCGGCCGGCTGTAGGGGATACCGGGCCCGGCCCCGGTAGCCGGGGAGGATGGGGAAAAGGAGAGACAGGCCCGGCCCCGGGGGAGGGGAGGGGTGGGGTGGGGAGGGATAGGCCCGACCCCGGGGGAGGGGCAGGCCCGGCCCTGGGGACAGGAGGGACAGGCCCGACCCGGCCCTGGGGACAGGAGGGACAGGCCCGACCTGGCCCTGGGCGTAGACTGGGGGGGGCGCAGGCCTGACCCTGAATTAGTGCCTACCCTGGTGTACCTGGGCCAGGTGTAGCCCCCCCCCCCCGCACACTCCTCAGGCACCCAGGGATCACCCCAGTGTCCCTTACAGCCCCCGCCCTGCCACTCCCCTGGGGGCCTGGCAGATCCCTGGTCCTCCCAGTCCCTCCAGTCACTCTTTGGGGACGTTGGTAATTATCCCTGCCACCCCCGCTTGGCATGATGCAGCTCCTGCCTGCCAGGGGTTGTGGTGACAGCAAAGCTTCTTTGCTTCGCGCTGCCTTGGTGATGGATGAGCTGTGTTTCCCTCCATCCCTGCGGAGCTGGAAGAAGCAGGAGGCTTGTTCGGGCAGTTGTTGTAACCTGGAGGCGGTGGGACGGTGCGAGGGATGAATATGATCTGTAACCGAGGGAGGGAGGACCTCCTACCCCAACTTCTTGGATCCTGAAGCAAAGCGAGGGGGTGCAAGAAAAGGTTACCACAGTCATCATCTTTCTCCCGCTTCATCTCTTTCCTCTGTGTTGCAGTGGTATTCTGGGGAGTGACAGTGGTTGGAGGAAACATTGGGAGGGTTGTTGGTATGTTCAGAGGGACTTGAGTGCTGGTTTGATGGCTGTATTCTGGCAAGCGCTGGTGAAAACTCGCTGAGTATCTGCATTTTGACCCTGGTGGCTCATTGCAGGTGCTGTGCTTGAAGAAGGGAGCGTTGCTAAAGCAGGTGTTTGCGCTCAGCAGGTGAGTGGTCTGAAATTAAACCCAGCAAGTGAGATATAGTATAAGGCACTTCTGACAGTGTCAGAAAACATACATGACAGAAATAATACTTTTTGCTAAGGAAAATCTTTTCATTGTGGAGGGAGGATTTTCAGCTGATGTCTGGGAGCTGAAAGGGCTGTAGGATGCGAAGAAGGGAAAGTCTTTTTGCTAACGGGATCTGCCGGTGTCTGAGGGGCTTGGGGTGTGAGCCTTTGTTCAAGGAGATTGGCCAGATGTGTTGTTTCCACTAGGTGGGTGAAATCAGAGCTTTTAACAATTATCTTCCTTCTTACAGAGCAGCCACGCCCAGAGAAAGCTGTCTGTGTGCTGCAGGTAAGGCCTCTTATTAAGCCAGTGCAAGGCAAAACTTCATTTACTCGAAATAAATTTCATTTATGGAATGAACATGAACATTTCAGCGTTTGTGTCTCCTTTTAACTTTTTAAGGCAATTTGGGGCTGGTTAAATAACCTGAGCAGGTGCTTTTCCATGACTGTACCTTTTCTCTAACCTTTTCTTCTGTTCCCCTGTTCTGAGGTAACCCTAGTTACGGTGTTAGCTGCGGAGTGACACCAGCCAGATGCTATTCACTGTTTTACTGTCCAGGAACTGACTTACACCCCTGTGAGGTCCCACTTTAACGTTTATTGAGCTGTGGGAGTCCACTGTCGTGATTTCAATTAAATTTTATTTTGATGTGGAGGCAAAATATAACTGAGTGACTTCAATCCTCGGTGTTCAGTTTCTCTTTGCTGTTCTGAGCTTCCTTTATTAAAATGTGTGTTACTGAGGGTTTCATTTTACCCTGGAGAAGGAAGTATAAATAAAAGCCAATGCAGTTTTGATTTGGCTTCCTAGCACATGAATATTTGAATGGGACTAGATTTAAAATTAAGCAGGGCTCAGATCCATCATAGTAGCATCACTGCTGTTGCATAAGAGGAGGCAAATGTAACCTTTCATTGCTATCCTCACCATCCGCTGGTGCTGACAAGTCTGTCTTTTCTTTTGTTTGCCTGAGAATTCACCTGGGAAATGAGTCACCTTTAATCTTTTTCCTCCCTTATTTGTTGCTCACCATAACCAGCTGTGGATTGTAACAGGCTTGCTGTGATGTACAGGCTGCCTGCGTGGGGCAGAGATCTGCCAAAGCCTTAGCCTGCCTTTGCCTTCTGTCAAAGCACCAAGGACAAATTCTTGCCCCCCGTGTATGTTTGTTAAAAGAAGGGCTGTCTGCCGTTCAGCTGGAAACATTTGCTCTGCTTTGGTTTTAAGGTGATGCACTCGTGAGTTGCCACAGACACTACAGAGCCCGTCCTACACATGGTATTGGGAAGTTTAAATACCTGCTCCCAAAGGAGGTAGGCATAAGAACTCCCCTTTCGTGCTTGCTTTCAGCTGACCTATCTTTTTACAGTCTGATTTAAATGTTGATATTATTAATTCCATGGCTGATGAACTGTATTAAAAAGGAATAATGTAATGGTTTACTGCTACTTTTCTCTGTAGAGAGTGTTCACTTACATGAAGTACCCACTCACAACACTGCATAAATACTGGGGGGTTTTTTTGTCCAGCATGTTCTTGTTTAAATCAATGAGTAGTTTTGGGAGGGAGGAATCTCTTTGTGATGCTGAATTTAACACCCCAACTTCAAATTATCACAGAATATTGTAAGCAGGTCTTATTTGCATTTAAACTTTTTACATTCCCCGAAATTTGGAAAGACGACAATTTTTATGGAAGGAGGAAACAATAACTCATCTAGACAGCTGCCTCAAAGGCAGGAACTGAAATAAAAAAAAAAAGCAGTTTGTTTTCTACTCCTTGGTTTCTCCTGGAAGAAATTAATCATGGTATGCACGTATTTTTCTCTGTGACTTCTGTGGTGCTGCCATCCAAGAACTGAACTGCTCAACTTGAGAACATCTGTTAAGATAATGTCATCCCCATTTTGCAGTTGGGGAAAGTGAGCACAGATGGGCTGTGATATGTTCGACATAGTTCAGCAAACCTTTGTCAGCAAAGAGTACCCTCGCACGGTCTCCTGTGTGGGCAAGAGCTACTGGTTTTTACTTCCAGTTTCGTTCAAAACAGATACGCTTTCTGTTTTTTTCTTTCATTTTTTTTTTTTTTATTTTAAAATACAGGCTCCAAAGAAGAAAAAGGATAAAGTACAGATGAAAGAGATAAATGTTGGAACAGACTACGAGTACGGAGATGTCAACATCCAGATGACTTCCTATGATATGTGTCTCGTGGAGCATTTTGCTCAGTACGTGCACAGACTCTGCAACCGACTCTCCATCAGAGTGAATGAATGGTATGAGGAATACAGCTCTGTTTGTCACCCCTTGCAATTGCATTGCGTTAGGCCACGGGAGGCTCATAGATGATGATACCTGGAAGAGAAGGGCACAATCTAATCTCTCTGATAGATTCTCACACATAAATCCAAATCTTCTGTTATCTGCCCGGTGTTCTCTTTGTGTGTGTCTGTACGGTTTAGGATGCTTTATTCATATGAGGAAGGCTGAAAGGGAGTTGTTCAGGCACTGACTGAACAGATCTCAAGTCCAAAAATAGCTGATACTTTTCTTTCCTTTGAGAAAAAGGCTTAAGCCTGTGGGTGCTGAGCCCGGGAACGTAGGCTTAAGTGTTGCTGACTTTTGCTGCTGTTTTTTCTTCATAGTGTTTTATCCAGGCTCTTTCCCCTGTGCATATGGTACTGAATACACAAACTAGAATGAGCTTGGGCAACCCCTGGAGATTGTGGGAGAGCCACCCACTACTGTAGCAGCAGAGGATGCTTCAGTTGCACACTAGATCTTGGAAGCAGGTGTATCCCTGATAGCAGCTTTGCTGGTTTGCACAAGTCTGAGGAACACGATGGAGCTTCTCGGTGCCTGCAGTGTGTCTGAGGAGCTGTAGTCACTGGAGAAGTACTGCATTGCTGTAAAGAAGTAAAAACACGCAGCGGTGATTATCTGAAATGTGTATCTTTAACTGTACCTCTGAGTATAAGCACTGGCTTAAGCTCAGGCTGATTAAACCGATCAGAAATCGTTTTCTTTATGTTCATCCACTTTGCTGAACTGTCAACCATGGATCTGAAATCCCGTGCCCGCAGATCAGTCACTGGCAGTCTCTCTGTGATGTCTTTTGCACCAAACAGCACTTAAAACTGTGATGCATTGGTGACTGATAGGGGTTTGTTTTGAGAAGGATACCCGGTGACACTAAGAAATTACAATTATGTCAGCAGTGACACGCTGGAAAGCGTTCGCAGAGAAATCCCACGGCCTGAGACCGTTGGTAGCACTTTCAGTGCAAAGCGTTAGTACCTCGTGTCATACTCGTGCCCTCTGAGGTTGGACTTGGTGTGCAGAGTTTGGTGTGTACAGAAACGAATTATTTACCCTTTAAGAGCAAAAATTGGAGGGTACAACGTGAGCAGTAGGATGTAGCCTGTCGTCATTGATGCTGTGCAAATGGAGATGGGGAGGCTGAGGCCTCTGGAATAACGCTAACCAGAGAGCAGGATCTGACCTAGTGCCTGATCACACTCCTGTTAAATTCACAGAGGTGAAAATAATGTCTTTGGAGTGGCACGCTGCGGCAGTGGTTTTTAGCTCTGTTCCCGATGAATAGATTACAAAGTAAGTCAGAACTGTCACTTTAAAGCTTTCCTTCCCCTGTAACGAAGTTAAAAGTTCTCTTCTCAGGCTGGTGTTTGTAGCTGAAACAGGTTTCTGCTGGCAGCAGTACTGCAAGCTTCTCCCTTATCTCTTTCCAGTAAAACACCCGGCTTCTGCCAGTGCTTGATTTGCAAGATACATTGTTTGCATAATTAATTTCTCATGAAAAGTTAATCCTCTTCCGCATTCTCTGCTGCTGGAGGTTGATTCATTCCTGTAAAGTAGTGCAAGTCTGTCCTCTTTGTCCTAAGCACTGACCTGTGGTTCCTGCAGCTACGCGATGCCCACCAAAACCAACGAAGTGCTGTTCTTGGAAGAGTGGGGTTCCAAAATGCAACTGGATGCAGTCCTTACTACCCATCAGAGGGTTGTCCAGGTACAAGCTGGCGTTTGCTGATAGCACTGCGGCTCTTCTGCAGCACCTCCTATCTCGGGCTCTCAAACCCCCTTACAATTGGAGTTAAGTCCCTCAAACCAATGAAAGGCATAACTTGCGCGTAAATTAAGATTTCTTGCTAAAGGGTACTTGCAAAGTAGAAGCAGAGGAGGGGTTTCTGGATGCTGTATTTCAGATAGAAGATTTATTATCTGTTTTATGCAGAATACTTGATACATGGGGTAGAAAAGTCATGTTTAAGGATGAATGATTGGACAAACTCGATGAAATTTAAAACCACTGTTAGGATCAGGGCCAGCTTCAAAAGTCTACCACTGATTGAGGCAAATAGGTATTTCTCCTAAATGACTTCCTCCTATTTTATGGTGTGTTCCCGTGCTATGCACTAAACCTCTGCTGAATTACATTTTAAACCTGGTGGTAGACTTTTTCCACTGAACAGAGCTGATGTGTGGTTAATGCTGGGGCTTGCAGGTTTGCCATGGCAGCCTTTATATTAGAGTCTCACTGAAATTAAGATCTTCCTGCGTGGTTAAGTCTCTTTACATGCAGGAGAACATGCAGGCAGGGACGGAAAGCACAGTGTTCACAGAGAAAAGCCAAAAATGAGAGCTTTGGACTGTGCTGTATGTGAGAGGTGTGCGCACGAAGCAGAGAGTGTTTCTCTAATGAAGTGGTTGAGTGCCACGGGCTCATACTGAAATGGACTCTCTTTCTGTGCCATTAGTATAACGAGTCCGTTCTGTATGTGGCGTTCTGCTCTTGCAGCACTTTTATTTCTTCTTTCAGATCAGCGGTTTGAGTTCAACGTTTGCTCCGATACTCTTGGAAATTATTCAGAGTAATCAGCCTGAAGGGGTCCATCTGTTAGTGAAAGAGGTATGTTTAATTTTACCAGTGCCTCTGCATTTAGGAAGCAGATATGATGCGTGACATGAATTTGCTTTGAAAATACAAACCTGGTCCTGAGGCTACTGTCTACTCTAGACTTACGGATACCCAGGGTCTCCCAGAACCAGGCCCTCACTTGGTCTATGAAAAACCACTACCTCTAACTGGTACCTCTAATCTCTTGGTCTCTGCTCCAGGTAACGGGTGATAGGACGAGGGGAAACGGCCTCAAGTTGTGCCAGGGCAGGTTTAGGTTGGACATCGGGAACAATTCCTTCCCCGCAAGGGCTGTCAGGCACTGGAAGGGGCTGCCCAGGGAAGGGGTCGAGTCCCCAGCCCTGGGGGGATTTAACAGCCGGGCAGAGGCGGTGCTGAGGGCCAGGGTTTGGGGGTGGGATGGCAGGGGTAGGGGAACGGTTGGGCTTGATGATCTTAAAGGGCTTTTCCAACCTAAACGATTCTGTGATTCTAATTCTTGATGAGTGTTCCCTTTTCCATTTAGCCTCCTGTAATTAGTGCCACAGAAGGTACCTTGCCAGCCGCTCCTATGGATCTGTAGGAGATGGCAGGTGGCACGTTGCTTTCCTTTGCTGCCGCAGATTCCCTGCGACTCAGAAGGGAACGCTTTCCTTTGCTGCCTCTTATCTGGGAATTGCCAGGAACTTTATGTGCAGTTGGTAGCAAAGCTGAGACTGGAAACCCAAATGCTGTGCCCTCTTTTAATGGAATTTCCTCTAGGAGGGGTTCAGCTTGTTTCCTGCAGGAAGGCTCAACAGCTTTCTCAGCATTGAAGGCTCCAGGACAGAGCTCCACTCACTGATGGACTAAGCATAAGGAGATATTTAAAATTCTGTCATCTTACATTCAGACAAAACAGTCCCAGGAACCCCTTTTTATTCGAGGACAAAAGATTTTTGTGCCTTGAAAGGGAAGGCAAGACGGTAAACTCAAGTATGAAAACACAGTTGCCTTCTTAAGTGGCCTTTGAAGAATGTTTAGTTATCTCCAGCTCTGCAAAGGGATACAGGAGAAGGTCTCCTGAGTCCAGTAATCTTCTCTGCTTTGGTCACAGTCCCGTCTCTGCCTTAGGCCTGCCATTTCTTTTCTTAATTTTGGCTGATGGCTCTGTCTCTGGAGGGAGATCTGACATTGTGCTGTTTGCAAAGTCACTGCAGTCTGATGCAGGAAGCCCAGGGGAGAGAGCCAAGCTGGCTTCATAAGACTGGCAGTGCAAAAGAGAGATTAAAGCTTTGGGATGCTCTTGCAAAGTTCTGGAGAAAGTGGTAGGTCCCCTCAAGGAAGCAGATGCCGGGGTGATAGGCGGTGGCAGAGCTGGGGGCCTCCACTTGACTTCTCAAGCACCGTGCCACTGCTCGCTCTTCTAAAAGCCGTTAGCCAGGTGAGGAGGAGCCTACAAGGCTGAATTTTAGAGCCCATGTGGTGACCAAGCGTGTCCATGGCTGCCACGCTCACTGGCTGCCAGAAGCTTTCTGCCCTCCGTGCTTTACCCCCAACAGTTGCTGGATGTAAGAGGAGGTTTGGAGCTCTGCCGCCAGCTTCCAGGTTGAGCTGCCCGTGAGATCCTAGCCTGCGGTGCCTTTCCACTGGGGCTTTCTGCTCCCTGGGTTCAGTGCACATTTAATTCTTTTCAGTTTTCCACTCTTAAGTGGCTCTTCAGGAGAAGGTTTATCTTCCTCTCCATTTCAAGCAGTACTCGAGGTGATTGTGATTTGCTTGGGTTTTGTTTTTATTTTCTCCCTCCACAGCACACAGAGGCCCACTTCAAAAGCCGATTAAAGTCTCGACCAGAACTTGAGGAGCTGCTAGCACAGATGAACTGAGATGAGGAAGAATGCTCCGTCCATTTCGGAGCCACCCCTGGGAGAGCAGGGCTTCTCCTCCATGGCTCCTCAAGCTCCCAGAAGGCAACTTTGTGAGCACTGTACTGATAATTTGGTGAATTGGAAGGAATTTCCACTGCTGTCAAGCAACTTGTAAAGACAAATACACGTGCTTATATCTGACTGATTTGTACATTGAGTGAGGGGGGTCCATAATGAAATATGGCTTTTCTCAGTTCTTCCCCTTTTTTTGTTTTCCCCCCGTATGTTTTACTCTTGCTATATGAGGATTTCTGCAAGTTTTTAGTTTGCAGAAATCTCTGCAAGTTAATAATGCTGTACTGTGACTCTCAGATGGTACTGATGTGTCGAGTGGTGGTCGAGTCCCCGTCCCTGGAGGGATTTAAAACCTGGGCAGATGCAGTGCTTAGGACCAGGGTTTAGGGGTGGGATGGCAGAGTTAGGGGAACGGTTGGGCTTGGTGATCCTAAAGGTCTTTCCCAACCTAAATAATTCTATGATTCTATGTGGAAGTGACCGTCCTGCTCCTTTCTTCAGCCAAAGGCTGGAGCGGTGCGTTGTTCTCGTAGAGCTGCTTAAATCAGAGCTTTGCCAACACAAATGGAGCCTCAGAGCCCTGGGAGTTGGGGATGATCGTCCCCAAGCAGCTGCGCAACCACTGCTCAACAAAAAAAAAGCCTCAGAGGGCAGCAGCAGGAAGGTTGGAGCTGTGTGTCAGGCAGCGTATGCAAAATTCCTCCCTAATTTCTGATATGCCTTTCAAGCCATAAAGGTTAAATTTTCCCCTGGATCCCTGAAGTCAAGCTACTTTTTACAGCAGGCGTTTGGAAAGGGAGAAATTACTTACGCCTTGAAAGGACAAATCTCCAAAGCGCAAAGCGGTTTGGGGAATTTCCCGGGATGGTGCCAGATGCTTTTCCTAGGGCTGCTGCTTTTCTTGAGTGATGTGGGGCTGGATTTGGCTGGGCTGCTCAGCCGCTTACCGCCATCCAGCAAAACCCAGAGCTCGCAGGAGCTGCTGCTTTTGGGTGCACGTACAGGCGCTGGGTTTTGCTGGATGGCGGTTTCCCCCTGGCGAAAGCCACGGGCACCCTTCCCTTTCCAGCCCACAAAAAGCAATTTTATTTTCTTTTTCATAGTTCAGTTCCTAGGAAGTGGGGTTCACAGGAGCAGCCCACTCCCTAAGAGCGCCTTTTTTCCCCTGTCCTTGATGTTCCTGGGGCTTCCCAGGAGATAAATTCCCCACCCAGAATCCTTTCTTGTGGGACACGAGGTTATCACTGCTGGGAAAACCTCTGGGATGGCGCAAAGAAGGACACGGAGTGGAAATCCACGGCAGGGCTGTTGCATCCAGCCTGGGGGCCATGAATGCTCCCAGTTTGGGACATTTTGGGCTGGAAATTCCCATTTGACCCCACAACCACCCCCTCCAAGCTCCCAGTTATCCCCGGCAGCACAGATGGAAATGAGCACTTAGGCCAGGATAATGAACGCCACTGGATTTAATTTTCCCAACAACGTAGCATGGATTTACCAGCATATCCACCCACTTGAATAAAAAAATAACACAAAACCAGGGTCAAATGGCGCAGCTGCTGCATTGCTGGGGTGCCGATGGGGGGCTGGTTGACGGTGCTGGGAGCAGGGATCTCTGGTGATTTCAGTCCCCGGCGGGCGAGGGCTGGGCTTGGCGGGAGCTGGATGCCTGGCGCGGCTCCTTGGCGTGCTGCCGCCGAGCCATACACTCGCCGAAAGCCCGGACCTGGGGCTGGCAGTGCCGCCAGTCCTGCCTCGCCGCCATGCACTCCTGCAGCTCCCGGTGCCGCGCCGCACAGCCCGTCCGTGAGATCATGGCATCCAACGGGTCCTCGGCCTCCTCATCTTCCTTCAGTGATGGATGGCTCCAGGCATGTCCCGGCCTCGCCATTGCTGAGCCGGGCTGGAGGGAGGTGGCAGGCGTTGGGGCCTTCAAGAGCCCCGCCTGGGTCACTGCCCCCTTTTTTGGGGGCAGCCCCCATGCCTCCATGGGTGCTCAGCACCCTTTATCCCCCCCCTCCCACACCCCTACGGGTGCCCAGCACCCTCCATGCCCCCATGGGTACCCCCGTATGCTCCATACACCCCCAGGAGGAGCTCAGCACCCCCCTCCATGCAGCCCCCACCCTTCATGGGTGCCCAGCATCCTCTCCGACTCCCACCTTCCCTCTTCCATGGGTGCCCATCCCCCCCTGCTGTACCCAGCCCCCCTCGTACCTGCCCGGCAGCGTAGTGCGGCCCCTTTAAGGCTGGCGGCGGGACAGGCACTGCCGTGGTGGGGCGTGGCGGCGGAGGCGCTCGCTCATTGGAGGGCGCTCGCTCACTGGCGGGCGGCTTCCCCTTCCGCTTCCGCCCCGCGGGGGCTGACGGGAAGGAAGGAGGCGGAAGAGGTGCGGATGCCTCGGCAAGATGGCGGCGACGCTGCGGATTCAGAGCGACTGGAGCCAGGCGCTGAGGTGGGCATGGCTCCCCTGCCCCTCGCCCCGGTCCCCCTCCCCTGCACCGCACTCACCGCCGCTCTTTCTCTCCGCAGGAGGGATGAGGGCGAGGCCTGGCTGAGCTGCCGGAGCCCTGGTGAGTGCTGAGGGGCCTGAGGAGGCCTGGGAGGGCGGCGGGCTGAGGGGGTGTCTGGGGGCCGCGAGAGGGCCCTGTGCGTTAGGAGGGGGTGAGGGAGCTTGCGGAGGACCCCGTGGTTTAGGGGGGGTTGAGGGCATTGGTGGGTGCCCTGTGGGTTAGGAGGGGGTGAAGGCGGTTGGGGGGACCCATGGTTTAGTGGGGTTTGAGGGTGTTTGAGGGGTGCCCTGTGCGTTAGGAGGGGGTGAGGGCGGTCGGGGGGACCCAGAGGTTTAGTGGGGTTTGAGGGGGGGCCCGGGGTTGGGGGGGGTTAGGAGGGGGTGAGAGCATTTGGGGGGTGCCCTGTGGCTTAGGAGGTGCGAGGGTGGTTTTGGGGGTGGTGGGTATTGTGGGTTAGAAGGGGGTGAGGGCGGTTGGGGTGTCCCTGTGGGTTAGGAGGGGGTGAGGGCGGTTGGGGTGTACCCTGTGGGTTAGGAGGGGGTGAGGGCGGTTTTGGGGGGAGGAGTATTGTGGGTTAGGAGGGGGTGAGGGCGGTTGGGGGGACCCAGTGGTTTAGTGGGGTTTGAGGGTGGCCCTGTGGGCTAGGAGGGGGTGAGGGCATTTGGGGGTACCCTGTGGGTTAGGAGGGGGTGAGGGTGGTTTTAGGGGCGGGGGTATTGTGGGTTAGGAGGGGGTGAGGGCATTTGGGGGGTGCCCTGTGGGTTAGGAGGGGGTGAGGGCGGTTGGGGGGACCCAGTGGTTTGTGGGGTTTGAGGGGGGCCCTGTGGGTAGGAGGGGGTGAGGGCAGTTTGGGGGGGGAGTGGTATTGTGGGTTAGGAGGGGGTGAGGGAGCTTGCGGAGGACCCTGTGGTTTAGTGGGGTTTGAGGGCGTTTGGTGGGTGCCCTGTGGGTTAGGAGGGGGTGAGGGCGGTTGGGGGGACCCAGTGGGGTTTGAGGGTGTTTGAGGGGGGCCTATGGGTTAGGTGGGAGCATTTGGGGGGTGCCCTATGGGTTAGAAGGGGGTGAGGGCATTTGGGGGGTGCCCTGTGGGTTAGGAGGTGTGAGGGTGGTTGAGGAGAGCCTGTGGGTTAGGGGAGGGCGAGTTGAGGGGAGTCTGGGGTCCAAGGGGTGTCCAAGCTGATGGCTGCTCTCCCCACAGGGAAGCCGACCCTGTATGGCAGCCTGACCCGCCGCGGGCTCAGCACCGAGGGCGTCCCTGACATCGCTGCCTCCGAGGGCTTCATGGTTGGGGAAGTCACCAAGGTGCCAGGGCTGGGCTGGAGTGGGGGTCGGTAAACGCCTTCCACGTGTGAAGGGCCAATACTCTTATGCCACTCAAAATAGCAGCCTGAAGCTGTTGTCCAGTCCCCTGCATGGTCCTATCCAGCTGTCCTGGGCCTCCCGCCTGTGCAGTGGCCTGGACCTGGTCCGTAGCATCCCATAGTTGGGCTGGGGCTGTGTGTCATGGCTGGCCAAGGTCATAGTGGCCATCCCTTGCCACCCAGGGCCTTCATCTTGAGGAGGTGTAAGGAGACGAGCCCAACGCTGCACCTTCCATTGGTCTTCACTGAAGAAAGACCGCAGCTGGGTCCAGATTGTAGTTCTACCACAGCAGCCTCTGTGTTTCAGTAGGCTTTCAGTAGGCTGTGTTTCAGCACTTGTTTTTCTTCTCTCTTTCCTCCTCTAGAAAAGCATTCTCATTTCTTGTCCTCACGAAAATGTCTCTACAAAGTTCCTGGCCCCGTACACAACCTTTTGTAGAATTCATCAGAAAAGTGTAAGTATCCTTGCGAAGTGAGTGCGAAATAACTGTAAGCGACCATTAAACTTCCCTAACATGTCTCCGACTGTTGCATTCTCGTTCTGAGGGGTGGCCTGCAGCATAACTTTGTGTGTGTGCTAGGTAATAAAACTTATCGGATCATAGAAACTTGGGAGACTTGATCGTGGCTAAGTTTACCCCTCAAAGAATAATCTCTCAAATTCTTTAGTCTGTTTTCTTGCCAGTGATCTAATTTCTGCTCAGTTCAGGCCCATTTCAGATCCCCTTGTAAAGGAATAAGATATGTGAATTGCTGTGTCAAAAAACCAAGATAAAAATAAGAGGTTCTGGACACGGACCTGTTCATCTCTGACTGGTTCCTATCTATCCCTGGTTTGCAGTGACTGTTTGCTCCTATGTAATGTTTTTGAAATTTGCTGTGTCAATTTCTGTTTCTGGGGCTGGGAATCGAATGTTGTATAAATTTCTCTTGACCTGGTAGGAATTCAGACACCAGAAAGGCTCAGCTTGTATTTAAAAAAATAAATAAATTGCTTGAACTTCTCACTTATTTGAAAGTGGTCCTGCTCGTTTTGCTGAATAATCTTCTTTCTTATTGTCCCCCCATCAATCCAGGGGTGCAACAAGTACAGCTTCCCCCTGAACAGTGATACAGAGAGGCTGACTTCTGACCTGAATTTTTATTTCTTCGCTGAAAAGAAGTGCATAACTTGGCTTTGCTGGAAAGTAGTCTGTGCTTTTGCTGAATGCTTAACCCTACGTGGAAATGATCTGAAAAACTAGGGAGTGGGTAGCCTGCAGGTACAGCCAGCTGCCCTGAAGGGAGTCCCCCTGAAAGCTGCTGCTGGAGATGTTTTAGTATGCTTGTCTCATGATTTGTTGAGTAAATTGTTGTGATAAACCCAGCTGAAAAAGTCACTCTCTCTTAATGAAACTCAAAAGCCATATAAATCGAGGTGCGTTTTGGCATAAAGGCAATTCCGCATCTCTACAGCTGTTTTAAGAGGAAGCACGGCTCTGTGGAGAGATGAAGCTTGGCAGCAAGGCAGCTCTGGAGGCAGAGGTGAATCACGTCTCTGAGCGTTGTGCTGCTTAAGAGTCCCCAGCTGCCCTTTTGTGTGATAAATGGAATTGACATTCAAAGCACAGCAAAATGGAAATGCAGGCCAAAGCGTTTTGTCTAGTGTCAAACGGGTGTGCTGGCTTACAGCTGCACTGCAGGTCTCCTCTGGAAAGCAGCTGAAGCAATATCTATTAATATGTAGATGAGTTTAAAGCCAGTGTGGACGAAGCTCTGGGTACCCTTTTCACCTGCTGCCTCTTGTTCTGAGCACTCATGCTTGGCCTTGCCTGTTTCCATATCCCTCCTGAAAGTTTGGGGGTATGTCAAATGTCAGTGAGGCTTTTTGTTCCTGTTTGAATTACCTTCGCAGGCTTTTTTTTTTTTTAAACTAGAGAGCAAATTGCCACAAATTGGTTTTTTATATAAAATGCTACTCATGTTACCAATGTATTTTTCACATTACCAATATGGAAGTAAATGTACTTAATGGCTGTTGGAACGGCTAAACCATTACCTTGTGCTCTTATTTAAATCCTTTCATTCCTGTTTTAATTCCCAATTACAATTTTTTGCACCCTGTTGAAATTAGCTGTGGTTTTTGCTGACAGAGCTTTTCAGGCGAGCAGTTTGGTCTGACTCTTGCTTGGACAGGAGAATTTACAACTGAAGCGTGGCATATCATGTTTGCCACAAGCCCTAGCTGATGCACGTGCAGCAACAGGATGCCATAGGATGTCCTTAACATCTGGAAACAGCTGGAGATTGATGCAGATCTGCTATGTACCTGGTCTACTCAAGGGTGTCGTCCTTAAATCTCAGGCCTGTAGTTGTCACCTTTCTTGGCAAAATCTCTTAATCCACTCATATCTTCAGGTTTCCCTGTGAACATGGTAGCAAATCCGACTGTCTTCAGGCTGGCTGCTGGCTAAGGCTGAGCACGTGCAAGAGGGTCGACAAAGCCCAGTCCTGTTTGAGGATAGTAAATTGTTCAGAAAAAAGCACTTAAATCTGAAGCCTGGGAGGAAGATGAGTGGCCTCATCCCTGACATGCCTGACTGGGTGCTTGGGACCTGCAAGGGCACTGATGGAGTGTGCGCGTTAAACTGGAAACTGCGCTTCGTCGTGGTGAGGGGTTGGAGTCATGACAGAACCATGATCTGCATTTCTCATGGTGGATCTGCATTTCTCGTTTCTGTCAGTGGTTTTTGCCACTGAAGTATTTTCTTCTAATCCATGGAGTGCAAATACAATTATTCAGGAGCTTTTGGAGGTGATGCATGACTCAGTCTTGCAAGACAAGGCAGCAATTCCACTACGTAGTTGTGGTAGCTTTTTCTTTTTTTTTTTTTTTTTTCCCTCAGAATTCAACACTAGTGTTAACCTTTGTTCTAACAAAATCAATATAGTTGGTTGTTTCTTTCAGCCTGTTTAGTGTTGCTGCAATCTGTATTGGAAATACCTCTGTCACTTAGAAGGTGCAATCCTTTCTTTCAAGGCTAGAATACCTGTTATCTTATTTCAGGCACAACTAAAATACATCTGCTTTTCCTAAATGGCAGCAATAATGTCTGGCATTGCAGGGAAAGGCTACCCTTTTACAAGAATATAAGCTCAACATCTGCTCTCTTCAAAAGTATTCAGTTCTCCCAGTGTTTATGCAAAGCAGGCAGTTCTTAATACCTTAGTGTGACAGACCATGCAAGGAGTTAGCCTGCCTGCATAAGGAACTCATTTTCAGAACATTTAGCCATTTATTGGCTTCATAAATATCTCGGTGTCTTGTGGGATGTGAGCCAGGGCACTCTCAAGCTGGCCGGTTATCTCGGGCTGGCGTGGAACAGCTTGGCTCAATTTCTTGTCTGTGTACAGGAGCTGCTAGAAAAATCCAGATTTCTGCTTCACCTGGGGTAAACCTGAAATGCAACTGCTATCTGTGCAGGCTTCTGACTCAGCATTTCTCTTTCTCCCTGCTTTGCAGATCTCTGCAGAGTCACAGGCAGAGCATAACAATTTCTCTGTTGGATTTGGTGGCAATTACAAGAAATCTGGGGTGCTTTATGCCAGGTTCCAATCATGCAACTTGTCTGAGCCCTGGCTGCAGGTCAGCCCTGATCAGCAGCTCGCTCTTGAAGGAAGAATGCAGCGATCTGCATAAACAGATAAATTGAGGAGAATTTCTTTTTATGCTGCTGTCATCCTCTAGAAAAACCCTGCTGTTCAGGATCCACTTGTTTTTTGATTTCTTAAGGGCTTAATTAATATCCCATTGAGAGGGTGAGGCGAGAAAGCCTGTGAAGTTCTTGCTTAAATGTTAGGATATTTTCAGGCTGCAACTGTTTAGTTAGGAGTATGGAAGCTCTTTTGGGTGTTTTAAATGAGTCTGGCAGTATGTCTTGGGAGATAACGGTGCTGAACGATGTACTTAGCAGGTCTCCCTCAGTACAGAATTAGGCTCTTGAGCAGAAGTACCTATGTACAAGGTCATATAAAGCTAACTTTTGGTGGTTTTACCCTCCTGCAGATTACCTGTCTTGATATTTCCAGTGGTGGAGGGCTTGGTGTGTCTACCAGCACAGATGGGACCATGAAAATCTGGCAGGCTGCAAACGGAGAAATAAGAGTAAGAGCGTCTAGCTTTGATGATGTGTGTTGTCTGTGGCATTACTGAAGTCATTCAGCCGTGACTTTGGTCAGGCTGTCTGCACTCTGTGGTCTAGGGCAGGCAAGAATCTGGCTTTTGCTTGAAAAGCTAATTGAAATTTGACATCTCAAGAGGTTTTAAGTTAAATCTGTTGGAAAGCATGACTTCTCCCAAGGGAAGTGATGCTCAGCAATCCGGAGAGGAGTCCCTGGGTGAAAATGAGAATGGGTTGTTAGGAATGACAGCTAGAGTGTGGAAAGCAACTGACAGCTCCTAGCCTGCGTGGTAGAAACACTTGAATTTCTTCTGCAGTAGAGAAGAGGTGAGGAAAAAAGATTCCTGCCCGTGATGGATTAACCATATCCTGGCTGCCTGCCTTCTCCGTTAAGGTGTTTCTTGTGGAGCTTGGCCTGTCAGCTGCTTATTTGGCAGAGGATAAAGACATTTAACCCGTTATTAGAAACAAACGTAGTGTCCTTTGCTATGTAATTAGCAGCTCCAATGGCAGAGGGAGGCCTAAAGTGTTCCTGCTAGCCCTTTGACTGCCCCAAATTCAGACGAGTCCATTGCAGGAATGCAACCCCAGAGGGTTTGAGCTTAATCCTCTGCCCACATGGCAACACCAAGTTTTCCAGTGTTGTAGCTCTAAAATTGCTTGGCATAAGGGTGATAACAATGGAACTAGCACGTAGTTCTTTGTTTTTCCAGAGACTATTGGAAGGCCATGTGTATGATGTGAATTGTTGCAGGTTTTTCCCATCGGGCCTCGTGGTTCTGAGTGGGGGAATGGATGCCCAGTTAAAGATCTGGTCAGCAGAAGATGCCAGCTGCGTAGTAACATTTAAAGGTCACAAAGGAGGTACAGAACACTTAGCCTTTAAAATGCTTGATCTGCCATGCGTATAATTGTGTTGCACCCAAGGGCCGATGTTCAGTCACCAGGCTGCTGCACTTCGTGCTGTGCATTTGTATTAGGTATCCAGAGTATCTTTTTCAAGCTCCCAGAACTTGAATAAAAAGATCAGGAGTTGCTATATTAGACAGCTGAAATGGTTTTCTTCATCAATTAAGGTAAAAAGAGGGTGGGTGCAGTCCATTAGCCTGTTGTGAGTGCCAGACGTGGAGGCAGAGGCCATCCTGCCCCAGCAGGGCAGTCTCAGCTCTCCAGAGTTTTGGCCTGCATCCAGTAGCCTTGCTGCCTGCACTGCACTGGGAATGCCTCCTGCTTGCACCCAGATCATCCTGCTCACCTTCAGTTGCTCCAGAGCCTCTTCCTTTGGTTTTTATTTTTTTCTTTCTTGCCCGGAAAAGCATATAGCAGTTTATTATGGACTTGCAGAACTCAGACAGGCAGTTACCTGATTCAAGGATGTGTGCTGTTGAAAGTAAGGCACAGCTGCAAGGATACTTAAGTGATTTTCTTAAAAAGGGCTAGAATAAGCTCATTCACCCCTGTCCCCAGGGCAGATGTTCAGCTCTGCCCCTGCTGATGGTCTTGCTGCTGAAAAAAATGCCTCACCTTCCTTGTGTCCTCATGTAGAGGACACAGGAGGATGCACTGGCCACCTTATGTGGTGAGCTCAGTGCAGTTCCTTGCATTCAGGGTCCATGCTACAAACTCCTCCCGTTGACACAATCTTAGTCCCAGGAAAGAACTGCAAGGGATGGAAAAAGAGCTACCCAGAAAGGTTCCCGAGAGCTATGATTGAAGCAAGTTTCTAGACAGAGCCTCTGTTAATCTCTGGAAAGATGATTTGTTTTCCAGGACCCCTTGTTCAGAAGCAGTGTGGAATTTTATGTAATGCTTAAGCAGGCTCCTGTTTTACTCCTGTTTACACTGGCCCAGAGCACAGTGGCTGGTGGTGCAGCCTTGTCATGGTGATTGCCAGGGATGCCAACGTGAACACTTGGGTGATGGTGAGCAAGTCCAAGTGAGTCGTGGATGTGGCATCAGATGCCTGAAACCCTGCTCCAAATTATCTCCTCCCTGAGCAACTAACTGCTCTGTACAGGCTCTTGTTTTCCCTGTCTCACAAGGTGCAAGGCTTTATTGAAAAGGCTAATAAACCACATGGCTGGCTGCCCAAAACTTGATTAACTCAAAAACTTGTCCTGCACTGAACCTGCCATTCTCATGCGATGTATTTGTGTGGATTCAAAATACTTTGCTACAAATGTCCTGTAAAACAAAACGTGGCAGGCAGTCTAACAGAGCTTTGGTCAGAACGACACTGGCTGGCTCCTGGTGGCTCTGAAGCTGACATTCTTCACTGCTTATAACTCCAGCCCAAACTACTGCAATCAGTTTGCTTGGCTTGTCCTGTCATTTGAGCTTGTCATGTTTCTGTAGGGAAAGAGTCAATTAAATCTTCTAACCATCTGACTGTTCCCTTCCAAGAAAAGTGTAATTTTTCAGATCTAGACTCAACAGCCACGGTGAAATAAAGTCATTAGGGGACATTGGCACCTGCAAAAACTGCTGTAGCTGGATAATGTGGATGCTGCTTGCCCTGCACAGCTTTGGGGATTATCTGGAGCTGGAAATATTCTAAGAGTGCTGGGCCAGGCTATTTTGTAACCAAGTTGTTACAGGTTAATTATGAAGGTAGAAACTCGGCAGCAGCTGCGGTATCAGCTCAGTTTGAGGCAAGGTTTTGATGATTATTTGATTGGTAATATCTTGCCTCTGTGCCAGGCAGTGGCTCCTGCTCTGTATGGTTTGCTGGAAGCTGCTACCTTCCACATACACCACTTTCTAGAAGCCGTGGCTCCCTGCTCCACGTTGTACCCCACACAATTTGGCTGTGCGTGATGACTGGTGGCACTCTGGGGACAGTGGCTTGGGGCTTGTAGTTGAGTTTGCCTTGGGAAATGAGATGCTTTGTCTATCCGCCTTCCACACGGTCTGTCTGAACACAGCCTTTGCTTTGATGCAGGTATTCTGGACACTGCCATTGTGGATCGGGGAAGAAATGTTCTTTCCTGCTCTAGAGACGGCACCGCCCGCCTCTGGGACTGTGGAAAATCCGCCTGTCTGGGTGTCATCACTGACTGTGGCTCTCCTGTCAACGGCATTGCCGTAGGCACTGCTGACAACTCGCTGAACCTGGGCACACCTGAAAAAGCTCCTAGTAAGGATCTTTCTCTTAAAATTCATCTTCATTCCCCTATCCCAAACTGCTTAGGTTTGTCACCAATAATCCGGAGGGTGTGGCGTACTGCTGTGTACCCTCCTACCACCTAGGGAAGGGAACTAGGGTCACCAGAATAAAGCACTCCAGTCCTGCAGAGAAATTGAGCCTTATAGAATCCTAGAATAGAATCATTTAGATTGGAAAAGCCCTTTAAGATCATCAAGCCCAACCGTTCCCCTACCCCTGCCATCCCACCCCCAAACCCTGGCCCTCAGCACCGCCTCTGCCCGGCTCTTAAATCCCCCCAGGGCTGGGGACTCGACCCCTTCCCTGGGCAGCCCCTTCCAGGGCCTGACAGCCCTTTGGGGAAGGAATTGTTCCCCAGGGCCAACCTCACCCTGCCCTGGCACAACTTGAGGCCGGTGCCCCTCGTCCCATCGCCCCTTCCCTGGGAGCAGAGCCCGACCCCCCCGGCTTCCGGGGCCCCCTCCCCGGCCTTTGGGGGGGCCCAACCCTGACCCCTGCATTCCAGGGGTGGCCCCCCCAGTGCCCAGCACAGGGGCATGGTCCCTGCCCTGCTCCTGCTGGCCACACCACTCCTGATACAAGCCAGGATGCCGCTGGCCCTCTTGGCCACCTGGGCACCTGCTGGCACCTGGGCAAACTGCTTATCAAGCAGTTCAAGTGATTAAGCCTGGGGTGTCTCTGATTACTGGCCTGCCTTGCTGCATCTGGTGTCTTAAGGTATGGAGGAATGCTGTTAGAGGTTCAGCAGGGGTGATCCAAACTGTCAGGTTTTGGTACCATCAAGACTTGTTGTGTACCCACTGCTGGAATTAACAATTGTCCTTTTGTCAGGTGAACGTGAGATCGGGACAGAAGGGAAAATCCTGTTGCTGGCTCGAGAAGACAAGAAGCTTCAAGGAGTGGGATTGCAGAGCAGGCAACCGGTAAGGAGTTGGAGACCATCAGAAGTACTTACCTGGGAGGGTTCTCTGAGGTGCTGCTATAAAATCAGCTGCCGGGCATCAGTCCCTTCCTTTCCATTGCTGCTGCAGCAGCTCCTCAGTTTGTGAGCTGCCATTCACGTGGCTGTGTAGAGCACTGGGCTGAGGAACTGAGGCAGGTTACAACTAACCGAACTGGGTGAACTGGTTAGCGTTAATCCTGTTTTGATCCCCTGGTGAGGTTCACCACATGGCGCAGAAAGGGACAGAACCGGGTTGGGGTAGGGGAGGGCCGAGGTCCTACACTGCTGGATTCTCTTCCCCCGTGTATTCAGTGGAGGAAGGACTAAAATCTGGTACAATAAAGGATGCTTTCCCTCCTTTCTGCTGGCTAGACTTGTATGCAGGGCTTTGAGGAGCTCATGAGTTTAATCCAGGTTTGGGGAAGACTGTTTAAGCAGTGGCCAGTAGATGTCATTGCAAAAGCAGGAGCTGCAGGCTCTCTTATCCAGCCAAGCTGTAAAGTTGCTGTTTATCCTGGTGGGTGTTTTAATCAGAGTGTCGGGGGGACCTCAGGTGGTCACCAGTCCATCTCCCTCCTCTTACTAAAGAAAAGGAGTTGGTAGATCTCAGGTACTGAAGATCTTACCAGGAGCATCCTGGGCAGTAGGACAGGATCGCCTGATGACTTAGCAGATTGAACTGCTTGTGGTGAGTAAAAAAAATTTGGATGGAACAGATATGCTCACCGAGGCTGGTCAGTGAGATGGCAGGGGCTCACCTGGAAGAAGCTTGCGGTCTCTGTAATGATGACTGCGGCTCTGGGAGGAAGGAGTTATCTTTGCCAACCTGCCAGTGCAGATCTGGTCCTGCTGCTCTGTGGGTGCCTGAAGATTAGTTTCAGCTCAGCATCGGTTCACCTGTCACTGTGTGACACATCCTTTCTCCAGAGGAGACCCAGGAGCATTCTCTGATTGTGCTGTCTCTGCTGACTTGGCAAAACTGATCCTAGAGCACTGTTCTCATGCTCGTCTTGGGGCAGAGCTGAGGGGTTATTAACTTAACTCTGGGTTTGCCAGTTTGTGCCGTGACTCGTGTACTGACTTCTTAAATAAATTTTTGCTTCCATCTCTTGGGTGTCTTATGTCCTCACCTGTGAGTGTCTGACTCTTGAATTTGTTCCTGTATTCTCAGGTGTTCCTCTTCATGGGATCTGATGCGTTCAACTGCTGCACATTCCTCTCGAGCACCTATATCCTAGCAGGGACTCAGGATGGGAACATATATCAGCTAGATGTGAGAAACACAAAGTGCGTGAGTGCCTGGGGCTGCGAGTAGCTAAATGACAACTGGTTTTTGGCTGGGGAAGAGAGAGATTGAGGGTGCTGGGAGACAGTGCCCCTTAAACGGTGGATACAGCCCAAGCCATGGCAGTGTGAGCTTCTGAGCCTCTTGCAGCCATTTCTTTCTCTTGGGAAGCGCTGCGGAGGATCCTTCCTCTCCTTCACTGATGAGACTTCAGTGTCTTTGTAGCATCCTAACATTTACCCTGAGCCTGATGCCAGCATAGGACTGGAACCGAGCTGTTGCTGAGGGCGGGAGCTGCTCTAAGTTGGTTTTTATGAGTGCCAAAGGCAAGCTCTGAGCAGGGAGGCATCCAGATGGTGCTTTTGGGTGGGGGCTGGAGAGGTTGGCACTGAAGTCTGAAGAGTCTTTCATGCTGGATGAGCTCCAAGTTTTTGTCTGTGTCTTGGTAAGGATAATCTGTGTCCATAAGCCAGCATGGCAGTTTACTGGTGTTCACCTGCTAGCTAACTCTTTAGTCCCACTTTGATCCTCTGGCAACATCTGCAGGAAAACCAGTGCTGACTTCTCTCTGCTTCTAGAGGACAGGGACTCTTTGCTAAGCACTGATTCAGTCCCCATGTCCCGTATATTCTCTTTGTGTATCTTTTAACCACGAGCTCGCAGTTGTCTTTCAGCGTTCATGCACTGGAACAGGCTCTTGGCTGTAGACCACAATACTCATCCCTTGTTTCTGCTCCTTTTTCTAGTGCTCCGATCCAGGTCATCCACAGATCAGGAGCACCAGTGCTTTCGCTGCTCCCATACCGAGATGGATTTATTGCCAGCCAAGGTAACAAAAGTCCTGTGTTGTGCCAGTAGGAATTGTGTAATTGAATCGAGGAGGTTTTGTGCTCTTTGGGTATTGCCCATGCAAGTGCTGGCTGGCTTGTAGAAGAGGGCTGGGCAGTGTCTGTGGCAAAAAGGGGATGTAGTAGGAGCTTTTCCCATCTCTCTGACATCCTCACAGCATGTTTCCCTCTTCCTGGGGGCTTCCTACCCTGTGATCAGGTGTTTCTGATGGACCCGTTAGTGCCTGTTTGTAATTAAGAGCATGACTTATTTCACTAATTGGCCAATGTTCCTTCTTTGCTTGGTATCTGTTCTGCTTGTCAAGGTGATGGAACCTGCTTTATCGTTCAGCAAGACCTCGATTACATCCTCGACCTCACAGAAGCTGACTGCGACCCTGTGTACAAGGTAAGGAATGTGGTGCATCACCCAAATTAAAAGGGTGTAGGGAAAGGTGATGCCAGGTAGCAGGCAGCTGCCTTTATCTCAGCATTTGGCAGCCCGCACAATGGTTTCCTTCACACAGTTGACTTTTAAGGGTGGGGTTTTTTTTTCCTACCTGAATAATCTTACTATTTTGCATAAATAAATCGTCTCTGTGGTATACGCTGGTGTTATCTCCATCATGCAGGAACAAAACTTGAAGCAGTGGAGTAGCTTGGTGGTTGGGGTAGCTCTGACAGAATTGTTTTTCGGTAAAGAAGCATGAATTAATTGTGCTCAGGGGATCATGGGGGTAAAAGCAAAATCAGGCTGCATGGCGCTGTCAGTCTTGTCCCCTGGCGACTCGAGACCAGAAAGTGGGTCTTACTGTTACGTTTCCAGACGCCCCGCTGCGCTGGTGCAGATCAGGGAGTGTGACCTGGCTTCCCCAGGCTCTCAACCTGGTGGCGCCGGTGGAAATGAGCTCTTGTTTTTCACCTTCCAGCTCCACTGTTTGATTCTCACTCTCCTAGGTAACACTCAGCCTCTCATGGAGGCTGAGATTCAACCTGCACAACTCATTGGTGTGAGCGAAAACAATGTTCTGTCCCCTTTTGGATCCGAGAGAACCCTTCTGCGAGCGCTTAACCTGCTCCCCAAGCTCCTGGTGAAACCTTGAAGTGTCCTTTAAAGCCTGCTAATGTCACCAAAATCAGGAATAATCCTCATAACACCAATGTAGTGTTAAAAGGCAGGCATTCTTTATTCACAGCGCCGGGTGCACGGGGGATCGCTCCACCTAGTGTGCATCCCTCTGTACTATCTCTTACAGTTTAAATACATGTTCTATATGAATATTCACGGATCATACAAATTATTTCTAGGAATAGGTAGAGAGTTCTAAGAAACAGTTAACGTATTGTCCCTCATTTTTACACATGCGCAATCTGTTCTGGTGGTCGCATCTGGGGGTCTTTTGGATAAAGGCAAAATGTCTTCCTCACTTTTAATTTTTCACCTTTCCAGGCCGGCACGTCCTTCCAACTGTCCATCTGTTACTTCTCTTCCTTTATCTTCCATGTGCCGTTTGTTCTTGTTCCTCCTGGTCAAGCAGCCTTGACAAATCGTCATTATCTTTCTTGCTTTATCCTCTCCCAATTCCTCCCGTCCTTTAATATAAATCTACTAAGTAACTACTGACTTTAGCAAAGCATCAGCAAACTAGACAGCAAGGCCTAAGTCTTATGCATCTAGGCTGCTTACAACGTTGTTAACTTTAACCCTTAAGGCATCATTCCCCCCTTTGGAAGTTTTGAAATAATCATCTTTTCAAAACTTCCATCTTAAATCAATGTCTCACTGTTGATGATTCAATTCCTTATTACTCACCACATGATGGTGGGAGCATTGTGATCGAATCACTCAAATCTTGGATACTGCTTGCATGATTAACCTGTTGAGGGCAGTTCTCTTAGTGAATTCCTTTAGACAATAGTAAATGAGTAGTATAGTAATAGTAAATGAGTAGCCAAGAATACTACTAATAATAGCCACACAGTACCAATTAAGGATTTTAGCCAGGAGCTCAAGTTCCATCCTAACCCACTGAAAATTTTGTCTAGTCAATTCTCTTGCATGTCTTGTTAAATTTCTTGGGTATCTTTTTCTATTTGTCCCAGTAAACTCAAATCAAGATGTTCAACATCTTGGGTAACGTTTGGGATATGTATGCAACAATGATTATCTTATCTTTCAAATACATGCAAACTCCATGTTCTTTTAATAAGAGCATATCCAAAGCCATTCTATTTTGCAGGGTCGTCCTCGAGGTCGCTTGTAACTGTACATTTAGTTGTTTGAATCCTTTCTTTGTCACACTAGCCAATTTTTCTACCTGACCAGTTAATCTGTACAACCAGGCCCTATCCTGGTAGGTTGATAAGGGAGCCAATAAAGATTCTAAAGCCCATCCAATTTTTACTCCTGTCAAAGGTTCATTCCATTCCGCATCATCAATTTGTGATCTTTTTGTCCGAATTAATTTTAAATTTTCAGAGTTTCCTCTAAAGGGAGCCTTTTTCCAAATTGGACATAAGGTTGGCATTCCTGAAGCGATTTGTTTCACTTTCCCATCCACCGGTAGGTGGGTAGACCAGGTTCCATCACTCATTGCTCAAACTAAATGTCCTGGACTCTGAATTGTAGATCTTTTACAACTAAATATTGTCCCCCTCCTGGGCTTATACGTGTCAGTCAGTTGTAAATAATTTCTGAGTCCTCTACACCAACATCCATATTTCAATGCAGCTGCTAGGGGTGGAATATCTTGTACTGCTTTACTGACTGTGCTACAATTATATATCTTTTTACAATTCCACCAGGATACAATGATTTCTTTTTCCTGGGAGGTACTTTCTTTGTCAGTAACTGGGAAAGTTTGAGAACCGGTTACCATCCCAAGTAAAACGCCAGGAGGCATTGGCCATACTGAAATTGAGATAAAATGGTCATTGGCCATACTGAATCCCACAAAACCATCTCGTTTAGTTTGATTTCCACATCCCCTGGTTGCATTGATGATCAGCTGAACATATAGTTCTGCTGGCTGTACCCATCCAACAGCAGGGACTTGCTTACAATATGTATTATCAATTTTAAGTTCCTCACTACTCAGGTTAAGTTGTCAAGATTCCCCATGGAACTGATTTACCTACTGCTCTCGGTATTGGGAGACATGCAGTTATTTGGGTTATATTTTGTAAGTTAGCAAACTCTTTTATCAGTCCTACCATTAAATTTTCTTTTGGAGTTCTTCTTGGGATGTGTATCAGCTGTTCCGCTTCTATTTCCTGGAGGTGTTTAAAAGAAGGATGGATGAGGTGCTGAGGGACAGGGTTTAGTGGTGGGATGGCAGCGCTAGGTTAACGGTTGGACTCGATGATCTTAAAGGGCTTTTCCAACCGAGGTGATTCTATGATTCTATTGACAGCAGATCCTCACTCTCTGCCCTCAATCCTGATCGATCTGCCTTTACTTCAAACAATCAGTCTCCAAATCAGAATACATTTTTCCCATATTTTACAATGATATCCCCCCCTTTTAAACATATTTTAAAGTCAGTTTTGCAGTCTCTGGATCCCTATTGATGATCTTCCATGAAGGGGCCTTCTTCACTCGAGTGTAGTGCATCCACAGTTCCACTCCTTCTACTTTAATTGCAGTATAAGTTGTTAACAGTACCTGGAAGGGTCCCTTCCACTTCTCTTGCAGTGGTTCAGAGTTCCATGTCTTTATGTACACAAGATGACCTGGCTGATACTGATGTGCAGGTGTATCCAAGGCAAGCGATCTTGTCAGCACGATGTACCTTCAGAGGGCTCCAAAGACTTTTCCTAGAGAAATCAAATACACTTTCAAATCTGTTTCCCATGCTACCTTCATATCCCCTGGGATGAGAGGAGTTTGGTAAGGTTTGCCATACAAAATTTCATACGGACTTACACCATCCTTAGATCTCGGTTGGATTCTAATTCTCAAGAGGGCTAATGGTAAGGCTTGCGGCCATTTTAAAGACACTTCTTGACAAATTTTACTTACTTGTCTTTTCAATGTTTGCTTCATCCTCTCAATTTTTCCACTTGATTGTGGTCTCCAGGGGGTATGTAGGTCCCATTTTATACCCGAAATTTTACTAATTTTTTGAACCACATTTGCCACAAAATGTCCTCTATCAGAGGACATTCCTATTGGCACCCCAAATCTTTGTATTACTTCCTTCAACAATATTTTAATTACTTCTCTAGCTTTGTTGGTGTGGCAAGGGAAGGCTTCTGGCCATCCTGAAAATGTATCAATCAGCACTAACAAATACCTATATCCATTTTGTCTAGGTAACTCAGAAAAATCAATTTGCCAGTAATCTCCGGGAGAATTTCCTTGTTTTGTTACCCCTAAGGGTGGTTTCTTTTGATTCAGGGGATTATTTTTAAGACAAATTGGACACTTAGCTACTATTGATTTAAGTATTCCTGTCATCCCTACACACACTACAGATGTTTTCAAACTCGAAACTATAGCATCTACACCCCGATGTGTTTGCTCATGTTTTTCTTTTGCAAGTTCTATCATAACTTGCGGGGTTACTGTTACCTGTTTTTCTGGCATTATCCACCATCCCTCCATATTTTGTGATGCTTTCAATTGTTCTGCTAATTGATCATCCAGTTTATTATATTTTGGTTTTGAGTTTGGAATTTTTATCTGTTTTACTGGTACTAATGCAAGGATACCTTGTGATGCAGCCTCCTTTGCAGCTTTATCTGCCAATCGATTACCTATATTTACAGCTGTCTGCCTGAATTGATGAGCTTTGCGATGCATTACCGCCACTTCCTTTGGTTTCTGCACATCTTCCAGAAGTCGGAGAACTTCTTCTTTATACTTCATCGATGATCCTTGGGCCAATAGCAGTCCCCTCTCCTTCCAAATAGCTCCATGAGCATGGATCACACCAAATGCATATTTGGAATCAGTCCAAATATTTACCCTTTGTCCTTCTGCCATTCGCAGAGCCTGCTTTAAAGCCAGCAATTCTGCTTTCTGTGCTGAGGTTATTTGCAGGCAGGGTCCCTGACTCCAATACCGTGGTGGTGGTGACGACAGCATATCCAGCCATTCGCTTTCCTTTTTGCACAAAGCTGCTTCCATCTGTAAACAATTCCAGATCAGGATTTTCCAGGGGTTCATCTCTCAGTTCTGGTCTGCTGGAATAGACTTGTTCAATAGTTAACAGGCAGTCATGTTCTAAGTTTCCCATCAGGTTTTCTGCTGACAAGAACATTGCTGGATTAACAATTGCTGTGGTTTTTAATTCCACATCATCTTGTTCCAATAAAACAACCTGATATTTCAGCGTTCTGCTGGGGGATAGCCAATGAGACCCCCCTATGACCCCCCTTTTGCTCCGAGACAGTTATTACCATGTGTGGTACTTATACCATCATCTTTTGACCCATGGTCAATTTTCGAGCTTCTTGGATCAGCAAAACTGTTGCTGCCACAGCACACAAACATCCCGGCCATCCTTTACTCACGTTATCAAGTTGTTTGGAAAAGTATCCCACCGGTCGCTTCCAGGAACCCAACTGTTGTGCCAGCACTCCAAGGGCCAGATGTTGCCTTTCATGTACAAAAAGCTCAAAAGGTTTAGTCAAATCAAGTAAACCCAATGCAGGGGCCATCATTAATGCCCTTTTGAGTTCTCTGAATGATTTTTGACATTCAGGTGTCCAAATCAAATACCAATCTTTAGATTCTTTTAGAGCTTCATATAGTGGCTTCACATACAGACCATAGTTCAGAATCCAGAGTCGACACCATCCAATCATCCCCAGAAAAAGCTCTCAATTCCTTCGGGCTGCTGGGTTCAGGAATTTGACAAATGGCTTCTTTTCTTTCATTTCCGAGTTGTCTTTGTCCTTGAGATATCTCGAATCCTAAATAAATCACTGCTTCCTTTCCTATTTGTGCTTTGCTCCTGGATACTCTATATCCTCCTTGGCCTACAAAATTTAGTAAATTGATAGTCATTTCAAAACATTTTTCTTTACTCTCTGCTGCTATCAGAATGTCATCCACGTACTGTAACAATATACCTTTCTCTTGGTTCTGTTTTTTTCCATAGCTCTAATCTTTTGCCAACTGATTCCCAAATATCGTAGGGCTATTTTTAAATCCTTATGGAAGTACAGTCCATGTGAGTTGCGTTTTTCGTCCTGTGGTGGGGCTTTCCAATTCAAAAGCAAATATGCTTTGGCTCTTTATATCCAGAGGTATGCAAAAGAAGGCATCCTTTAAATCTAGTACAGTAAACCATTTGTGTTCCTCCTTTAAAGAGGTCAGTAAATTATAGGGATTAGCCACTACTGGGTATATATCTTGGACTATTTATGGCCCTTAAATCCTGAACTAATTGATATTGCTTGCCTCCGGATTTCCTTACTGGTAATATAGGAGTGCTATATTCTGATTCACATTCTACCAGTGTAGCCCATATTCTAAAAATTTTATAATTAACCCCTCTAATCCTTTTCGAGCTTCCCACTTAATAGGATATTGTTTTTGTCTTACCGGCTTAGCTCCAGGTTTTAAAATCACTTTTACCGGTTCTGCCAACTTAGATCATCCCGGAACTCTGCTTGCCCAAACCAGAGGAATTACTGCATTTCCCACTTCTTCTGGAATCTGTTCTTCTCTAGGGGAATCCTGTAACATAAACACTCTTGCCTCTATGGCTTTTGATTCTGGTATTAGTAACTTAATTTCTCCGTCCTTGAAAGTTATTTGTGCATTTAATTTGCTTAATAGATCCCGTCCTAACAAAGGTAATGGACGTTCAGGCATATACAGAAACTGGTGAGACACCCGCTGTTTTCCCAACTTAAACTTTAGCGGCTGTAGGAAAGGCTGATTTTCTTTTGCCCTGTCGCACCAACAACATCTACTGATTTATGACTAAATTTCCCTTTACATGTATTCGATGCTGAATAAGTGGCCCCTGTGTCTATTAAAAATTCTATTTCTTCATTCCGTAGCTTCAGTGTAACCAGGGGTTCAGCTAGGGTTGATTCCCCCTGTCCTCTTTGTGATTCTTCATCCAGGGTCATTAATTTGATCGCCCGGAGAGCTGGGTCTAATTCCCCAGCTCTGGGGCATTCCCTTTTCCAATGCCCACGTTCCTTACAAATAGCACATTGATCTTCTGCCAATTGGGAATTTACCCTCCTCCTTTCTCCAATATTCGTTTGCCGTCCTCTTCCTCTACCTCTTCTATTATTCTGAGTTAGGACTGCCAGTAATTTTCCATCTCTCCGTGCTTGTCTCACTTCTCTTTCTTTTTCTCTGTTATTATATACAGTCCAAGCTACTTCAAGCATTTTACCCAAATCTCTAGATTCGGGTCCTTCCAGTTTTTGGAGTTTCTTTCTAATGTCTGAGGCCGATTGACTCATAAATAGAGAGGCCAATTGTGCTGCTTCTTCTGGGTTTTCTGGATCCAAATTGGTATATTTTCTAGCAGTCACCTTCAGTCTTTCCATAAAGGCTGAAGGGGACTCATCTGGTTCTTGTCTTACTTCATAAATTTTTGACCAATTTATTGTTTTTGGCATTGCATGTCTTACACCAAATAAAATCCACCTCTGATATCTAGTCAACATTCCCCTGGGTCCTGGTTGATTAGGGTCCCACTCGGGATTTGTGGATGGAAAATTCTGGTCCACTGTCCCCTGCAAATCCCCATTAGCATGTACTCCCTCCACCTGTTTTCTGGCAGCATTCAATACCTTTTTCTTTTCATTTTCATCAAGCAAAGTATCCAATATGACTTGTAAATCATTCCAGTCAGGATCTTGAGTTCTAATTATTGTTTCAATTGCCTTGGCTACTCTTTCGGGATCCTCCCAATAGGGACCTGCAATCTCTTTCCATGATCTTAAATCAGTAATTGAGAAAGGAATTTTTACCAGCACCGGACCATCATTTCCTACTGCTTCTCGGAGAGGGGCTTGGAGAGGAGCCACTCGTGCTTCCCCTTTCCTTCCCTGTGTTCTTCCTGCAATTGGGCTAAATCCCTCTGCTTCTTCTTCCAGAAGAGGAGCAGAAGGATTATCAGCCTCCAAATTTTGAACCCCTCGACCCCTTCTCCGATGAGGCGCAACCATTAATTCAATATCCTCCTCCTCCTCTGTCCCCTTTTTTAGGCAATTTTCATCAATATCACAAGTAGAACAACACTTTCTCGAGTTCTCACCACACTTTTCTTTTTTCAGAACCATTGCCGTAGAATCCTGTGGGTATATCCCACAACATTTCTGCTATTCTGGGTGATTTTGCAACGTAAAGAACAAATCAACATATGCCACTTCATTCCATTTACCTTCCCATTTACAAATCAACATTAATTGTAAGATGGTATTATATTGCAATGGCCCGTTTTCTGGCCATTTCTCCCCACTTTCCAATCTATACATTGGCCACCAATGATTGCAATATTCAATTAATTGAATCAGAGGATCACCTCCCAGATCTTTCCAGTGTCTCAAAATACGTCCCAAAGGTGTTCTTTGTGGGACAGATTTCTTACTCAGAAACATACCCATTTTCCCAAGAGACTAGTGGGTGTGATCGTGCACTATCACAGGCACTAGTCAGAGGGACCCCAACCCCTGTTGAGGCTCCCTCTGGAATTCCAGCCCCCTGCTGGAAATCCCAACTTATCCTTTCCCGGGACCCTAGCCCAACTCTGCATAGCTTCCGCCGTGTCTTATAAGCAGGCTGGTGGGACTTGAACCCCCATCTCAAAAGGGGACTCCGTTACCTCCCCTTAAAAAAATGCTTTATTACCTTCCCAGGGGACTTGCTTATAATTCTTCGGTCCGGGGATCAGAGGTTCTCCCCGAGAATCCCTCGGTGCTGGCTGGAGGTCCTGTGATCCCATGGATCCGTCAAGATTCACAAGCGTTGTCCCATCTGGGTTGCCAAAAACTGTCACCAAAATTGGGAAGAGCGAACCTCGTAACACCAATGTAGTGTTAAAAGGCAGGCATTCTTTATTCACGGTGCCGGATGCGCGGGGGATCGCTCCACCTAGCGTGCATCCCTCCAAGCGGCAACTTGCCCCATTTATATGTAGCGGTGTTCCATATGCATGAAGCTTCCCAATATGCCTATACATATGCATAACCTGTCCCGCTTCATATTAAAATTAGTTCCAAGAGGTCATTTCCATAAGTCCCTCCCAACTGCGCTTGCTCAGTGCCTCCTTGTGGTGGTCGTCGAGGGTCGTAGGGATGAAGGCTGCTGGCTCCTCTTCGTCACTGCCAGTAACCCCTTGTCCTTGCGCAGACTCAGTTGCTCCTTGGCTCTTGCCCAAACTGCAGGGTCAGTTTAAACCAGTTCTTGAGGTAAACTCCTGGTTCTTATCAAAAACTGTCCTTCGTAAGGAGCCACACATCTTCCTGCCTCAGTTAGTTCGCGCAATAGTTAGCAAAACATTTGAGCGCTATCTATCAATTTGATTCTCTGGGCTACGCAGCAATCTAAACAACTATAATGCAGCATCTTACCTACTAAGATTCCCTCAACCCCTTCTCTCAGTCACGTCCTGCCAACTGTCCATCTGTTACTTTTCTTCCTTTATCTTCCATGCGCCGTTTGTTCTCATTCCTCCTAGTCAAGCAACCTTGACAAATCATTATCTTTTTGCTTCATCCCCTCCCGATTCTTCCCGTCCTTGAATAAGGTTCTAAATTTGCTGAGTAACTACTGACTTTAGCAAAGCATCGGCAAACTAGGACAATAAGGCCTAAGTCTTATGCATGTAAGCCGCTTACATCTGGGGGTCTTTTAACCCTTAAGGCATCAGTAAGACTTCTTAAAAGAATGCCTTATTACCTTCCCAGGGGACTTGCTCGGAATTCTTCGGTCTGGGGATCAGAGGTTCTCCCCGAGAATCCCTTGGTGCCAGCTGGAGGTCCCGTGATCCCACAGTTCTGTTGAGATTCACAAGCGCTGTCCCATCTGGGTCACCAAAACTGTCACCAAAATCGGGAATAATCCTCATAACACCAATGTAGTGTTAAAAGGCAGGCATTCTTTATTCACAGCGCCGGGTGCACGGGGGATCGCTCCACCAAGCGTGCATCCCTCTGTACTATCTCTTACAGTTTAAATACATGTTCTATATGAATATTCACGGATCATACAAATTATTTCTAGGAATAGGTAGAGAGTTCTAAGAAACCGTTAACGTCCCTCCTGTTTACACATGCGCAGTCTGTTCTGGTGGTCGCATCTGGGGGTCTTTTGGATGAAGGCAAAACATCTTCCTCACTTTTAATTTTTCACCTTTCCAGGCCGGCACGTCCTTCCAACTGTCCATCTGTTACTTCTCTTCCTTTATCTTCCATGTGCCGTTTGTTCTTGTTCCTCCTGGTCAAGCAGCCTTGACAAATCGTCATTATCTTTCTTGCTTTATCCTCTCCCAATTCCTCCTATAATAAGGTTATAAATCTACTAAGTAACTACTGACTTTAGCAAAGCATCAGCAAACTAGACAGCAAGGCCTAAGTCTTACGCATCTAGGCTGCTTACAACGTTGTTAACTTTAACCCTTAAGGCATCACTTAACACTGTTTCAGGAGACACCCACGTCTCTTCCCTCTGTAAAAGTCCAAAAGGAAAGCTGATCTCTCTAAATAAGTACTCAAATTTTATATTTAACTGCCACTTGAGATACACTCAGCTTAACTAATGCTTTTTCTTCCCCTTTTTTTTCAGGTCGCTTCTTGGGAGAAGCAAATTTACACATGCTGCAGAGACGGGAGAGTGAGGAGATACCAACTTTCCGACATTTAAGCGCTCGGATCAGCCGCATACTGGAGAGAGATGTGTCAAAATAGCTCTTCCAAGCTTATTTTCCTGCACAGTGTGTTTGAGATGTGTGTGTGTATAGAAGTTTCTGAGGTACAGAGAAGTTTTTTGTGATGACCAGGCTCTCTGCAGGGTTTTTTGGTGACAGATAATTATTTCTTATTACAGCACAACTTTGATTGTTTTTAATTTGGAGAGCGGCTCTGGGGGGTTAGGGAGGATCTTGTGTTGCAACAATATTTTTTTTTTCCCTACTGCTGGAAAAACTGCTCTTTCTGAGGAAGGGGGAGGGCAGGGAATAAAAATAATTTGGAGGTGCGGGCAATGATGGCGACTGTACCCCAGTAGGGACTGAAATAAAGAGACTGGTTTGATAACGCTTGTGTGGAAAAGAAATTTTCCAAGAAAACTGCTGTGTGTTTTAAAAAAAACCACAACCAAACAAAAATACCGTAAAACAACAACAACAACAACAAAAACCAGCGAAAATGGGAGAGGCAGGGGCCGCTGTGCGAGGGGGCGAACTACAATCATAGAATCACCTCCGTTGGAAAAGCCCTTTAAGATCATAGAGTCCAACCTTTAACCTAACCCTGCCATCCCACCACTAAACCCTGGCCCTCAGCACCTCATCGATCCTTCTTTTAAATACCTCCAGGGATGGGGACTCCACCACCTCCCTGGGCAGCCCCTTCCAGAGCCTGACAACCCTCTCGGGGAAGAAGTTTTTCCTAATGTCCAGCCTAAACCTGCCCTGGCGCAGCTTCAAACCATTCCCCCTCGTCCCCATCTGTTACCGGGGCGCCCCCAGCTCCCCCGCCGCCCCGATGCTGTGCTCCAGACCCCTCCCCAGCTCCGCTGCCCTTCTCTGGACACGCTCCAGCCCCTCCAGGTCCTTTGGGGAGGGAGGGGCCCAACCCTGACCCCAGCAGTCGAGGGGCGGCCCCCCCAGTGCCCAGCACAGGGGCACGGTCCCTGCCCTGCTCCTGCTGGCCACACCACTCCTGATACAAGCCAGGATGCCGCTGGCCCTCTTGGCCACCTGGGCACCCTGCTGGCTCCTCTCCAGCCCCCTCTCGACCAACCCCCCCAGGGCCTTTTCCGCCGGGCAGCTTTCCAGCCCCTCTGCCCCACGCCTGTAGCGCTGCCTGGGGTTGTGGTGACCCCAGGGCAGGACCCGGCCCTTGGCCTTGTTGACCCTCACCCAACTGGGCTGGGCCCATGGCTCCAGCCTGGCCAGGTCCCTCTGCAGAGCCCCCCTCCCCCCCAGCAGATCCACACTCCCGCCCAGCTCGGGGTCATCTGCAAAGTGACTGAGGGTGCCCTCGATCCCCTCATCCAGGTCATTGATAAAGATATTAAACAAGAGCGGCCCTAGAACTGAGCCCTGGGGGACACCGCTTGTGCCCGGCCGCCAACTGGGTTTAGCTCCATTCACCACGACTCTCTGGGCTCGGCCACCCAGCCGGTTTTTAACCCAGCGAAGAGTACATCCATCTAGGCCATGAACTGCCAGCTTCTCCAGGAGAATGCTGTGGGAGACTGCGTCGAAGGCTTTGCTGAAGAGTACACCATCAGCTCCCATGGTGCCCCGCGCGGGAGGACCGGAAGTGGCGCGGTGTCCATAGCAACGGCGGAGCGGGCCGCCATGGGGCAGGACTACTACGCCGTGCTGCAGCTGGGCCGCGGCGCCACGGACGCCGACATCAAGAAGGCGTGAGGGGCCTTGGCCCTGGGAGGGGGGACCCTGCCGGGGTGGGGGAGCAGCCGGGGGGGGACCGGGGGGGGGGGGGGAATAGGGGTGGCCCTGTGCATGGCTGCCCTTTGCCTCCCCTGCCTCTCCACAGCAGGGGCCTGAGGGGCGGGAAAGGGCCTGGGAGAAGCTGTGAGGGAGCAGCCTGGCCTAGGGGAGTTCTGGCACCCCGGGGCTGGCTGTGAGGCTGGGCTCTCCCTTCCTTCCCCTTTCCCCCTTTCCCCTTTCCCTTTCCCTTTCCCTTTCCCCTTTCCCTTTCCCTTCCCCTTTCCCTTCCTTCCCTTTCCCTTCCTTCCCTTCCCTTCCCTTCCCTTTCTTTCCCTTTCCCTTTCCCTTTCCCTTTCCCTTTCCCTTTCCCTTTCCCCCTTTCCCTTCTCCTTCCCTTTCCTTTCCCTTCCCTCCTTTCCCTTTCCCTTTCCCTTCCCCTTTTCCCTTTCCCTTTTCCCTTCCCTCCTTTCCCTTGCCCTTTCCCTTTCCCTTTCCCTTTCCCTTTTCCCTTTCCCTCCTTTCCCTTTCCCTTTCCCTTTCCCTTTCCCTTTCCCTTTCCCCTTCCCTTTCCCTTCCCTTTCCCTTTCCCTTCCCCTCCTTTCCCTTCCCCCTCCTTTCCCTTCCCCCTTCCCTCCTTCCCCCTTCCTTCCCTTCCCCTCCTTTCCCTTCCCCTCTTCCCCTTCCCCCCTTCCTTCCCCTTTCCTTTCCCTCCCTCTTCCCCTTCCCCTTCCCTCTTCCCCTTCCCCCTTCCCCTTCCCTCCCCCTTCCCCTTCTTCCCCCTTCCCCTTCCCTCTTTCCCCTTCCCCCTTCCCCTTCCCCTCTTCCCCCTTCCCTCTTCCCCTTCCCCCTTTCCCCTTCCCTTCCTTTCCCCTCTGTAGCTATCGGAAACTGGCCTTGAAGAACCACCCGTTAAAATGCAAGGAGCCCTGGGCGCCAGAGAGGTTCAGGCAGCTGGCAGAGGCCTACGATGTGCTCAGCGACCGTAAGTGGGGGGACGGTTCTCTCCCATGGAGTTTAGGGGCAGGAGGGGCTGGACCAGGGGTGAAGCATCTCTGCTCCGGCCGGAGATGTGTGAGGGCTGAACCCCTGGTCGCCGGCACACCCAGGGAGGTGGCGTCAGCCCTGTGCCCCGCAGCCAGGCTGATCACCTGCACGTATCCCCACTTCCATCCCAATTTGCTGTTCTCAAGGCGGCAGGGGACCCCCTCTCCAGTCTCCGCCCAGGCAAAGCCTGGATCTCAGGTTCTGCCCCAGCATGGGAGGAGAACGTGGCCCTTCCCAACTCCCCCTTGTTCTCTAAAGCCATGAAGAAAGGCATCTACGACAAATTTGGAGAAGAGGGTCTCAAAGGCGGCATCCCCTTGGAGTTTGGTGGCGAGAACCCCTGGACCGTCGGCTACGTGTTTCACAACAACCCCGACAAAGTCTTCAAGGAGTTCTTTGGTGGAGACAACCCCTTTGCGGGTAGGTAGGGGGGCTCTGGGAGGTGGCCCAGGCCCCGTTTGTGGCTGCTGTGTTGCAATGGCCACCGCCAGCTCTGAGCTTTAAGCCTGACGGGGATATTTCCCTGTCCAGCCCCTCGGGGTCCCCCTCTGGTGCTGCTGGTCTTCAGTGCTTGGAGGTTAGATCCTGCCTTCCCCCAGTCTTGGGGGTGCACGGTCAGGCTCTTGGCTCTCCTCAGCTACAGTTGTGACCCTTTTCTGGGAGGATTTCCATCAAAAAGAGGGGTCAGGTTGGCAAGGCTGCCATAAACACGAGAGCAAGATGAAAACACTTCAGCTGGGGGAGGAAGGTGGCCTCAGGCAGAAGCAGACGGGAGGTTTCTGGGTGGCATATTTGGGGTGCTCAGCTTCTGCGATAAGGAAACCCTCCGACCTCTGATCCGAGTGAGGTGTCCCCCCCCTTCTGCTCGCTCACGCAGAGTTCTTTGCCGAGGACGGCTCAGAGTTGATCCTGCCCTTCGGAGGGCTGCGAGGACGAGGAGCGATGAAGCAAGACCCCCCAGTCGTGCGGGATCTCTACCTCTCCCTTGAAGACCTGTTCTACGGCTGCACCAAGAAGATTAAAATCTCCCGCAGGGTAGGGGCAGTGGGGGTGAAGGGGGAGCGCGCTCGGCAGGGTGGCGAATTTTGGGCTGGACTCCCCTCAGTGTAGGACGTTTCGGCAGCAGAGCCTGAGGCTTTAGGGCTGGTCCCACTTGGAGGGGGCTCAGCAGACCGCAGCGCTCTACACCTGTGCCGTGGAGAGGGATCTGAACCAAACCGAGCACAAACGCCAGCAGGATCCGAACCGGTACCCTCCTCTCTCCAAAAGGAATCAGCACAAGAGGCGATGCGAGAGCTGGTGGGAAGGCAGGGCTGATTTCGGAGCAGGGCCGAGTGGGGGAGCACGCTGTGGTTTCATTTTCACACTGGGCTGTGTCTCCTTTCTGCTGGCGGTGGCCTGCATCCCTCCTCTCGCTGTCCCAATCGCCCTGAGTTTCTCCTGCTCGATCTGATCCCGTTTCTACCCGCAGCTGCCTTGCTGTGGAGTGCGAATCGTCCTCACCCTCTTTGCTGCTGGCTCGCACGCAGCTGGATGAGCAGTGTGGTTATAACCCTCTCGCTTCGGGCACCTTGGTGTCACAGATCACCTCTCTGTGTTGTCCCTCTGGGGGGTGACAGCCCTGCGGAGAGGGGCTTGGGGATACCAGGGCGTGAAAAGCTGGCCATGAGCTGGCCATGGGTGCTGGCAGCCCAGAAGCCAACCTGCCCTGGGCTGCATCCCCAGCAGCGTGGCCAGCAGGGCGAGGGAGGGGATTGTGCCCCTCTGCTCTGCTCTGGGGAGACCTCCCCTGGAGCCCCGCGTCCAGCTCGGGAGCCCTCAGCACCAGGAGGACATGGACCTGTTGGAGCGGGGCCAGAGGAGGGCTACTAAAATGCTCCGAGGGCTGGAGCCCCTCTGCTCTGAGGCCAGGCTGGGAGAGTTGGGGGTGCTCAGCCTGGAGCAGAGGAGGCTGCGGGCAGAGCTGAGTGCGGCCGGTCAGGGCTGAACGGGGGCTGGTAAGAAAGGGGGGGGACGGACTTGTTAGTTCTTCTAATCCCCCATCCACCCCTCAGGTAATGAACGAAGATGGCCTAACGAGCACCATCAGAGATAAGATCCTAACGATTGAGGTGCAGCCAGGGTGGAAGCAGGGCACCAGGATCACCTTCGAGAAGGAAGGAGACCAGGTAATGACCCTGACCTGAAGTTCCGGGCCAGGTTTCCTTAGGACTGTGCACTCTTGGCAGGTCTCCTGATCCTGCTGGTTGTGGGCAGTCGGTGGCACGGCTAAGGGGGCGATTCAGCGTCACTGTGCTCAGACCCGCTCTGAGGAGCCCTTTCTGCCCTGATCTGCCTTAAGACAGAGAAAAATTAATAATTGAAAGGGATGGTTTTCTGCCAGTCATCACCTTCGCGAAACCCACTCTGATTTTCCAGAGTCTTTCATCAAAGACTTTTTTTTCTTAAAGGAAGAAAATTATTCCCATCTCCCCAGCCAGCTGAAAGCAGCCACAGAGGGACAGGCGTTTGCCTCACCTTGCCCTCTGTAAAATCATTTGGGTTACACCAGACTGTTTGCAGGTATCTTCATTTCCCCCCTCCCCTCGATTTTCAGGGCCCTAACGTCATTCCAGCCGACATCACCTTCGTTGTCCAAGAGAAACTCCACCCGAGGTTTAAAAGAGCCAACGATGACCTCGCTTACATGGCCACCATCCCCCTGGGAAAGGTAAAGAGCCAAGCGGGGGCACGGAGCCGGTCCCAGCTTACGTTTGCCCTCTGGGGCTGCCACCGCAGCTCCGGGTCCCGCTCCCTCCCTCGCAGGCGCTGATCGGTTGCACGGTGGAGGTGAGGACGCTGGACGGGCGCCTGCTGAACATCCCCATCAACGACATCGTGGAGTAAGCACCACGGGGCAAACGGCTGGTGGGTGGGCTCAGGCAGGCGGGAGCGGGGCCTTTCTGCGGAGCTGGGTGGCCGTGGAGGTGAACGGGCGCTTGGGGGGGGGGGACCCTCAGTGCTGGCCTCTTCTCCTCAGCAAGAGCTCGGTGCTTCCCTGAATTACTGGGGTGCTTTTCCAGCAGGTTTGGGACCTCCCAGTTCCCAGCCTGGAGGAGGAGGATGCCCGCCCCGGGCTACTCCTCTGGTCTGGGGCCGCGTTGCTGGTGGCAGTGGCAGGGAGGGGACTTGGTGTAGCTGGGGGAGGTGGGGCAGGATGGTGCGGCCGGCAGGGCCAGGAACCGGGGGCGGCAAGGCTGGAAGAGGAGGACAGGCCCCCGGGTGAAGCTGGGGGAGCCCTGAACCCGCTCAGAAGCTCAGGGCTCGGCGGGTGGACACGGCGGGGCTCGGGGCCCTGGCCCCCATCTTGGGCTCAGCCCACGGCTCCTCTCAGCCCCCTCCTTCGCTCCGCAGCCCCCAGTACTGCAAAGTGGTGCCAGGGGAGGGGATGCCGCTGCTCCAGGACCCCCAGCGCAAGGGTGACCTCCTCATATATTTCAATATCTCCTTCCCCAAGAAGCTGACGCCGGACAAGAAAATGCTCCTAAAAAGCGCCCTCCTCTCCTAGGGGACGGTGCCTTTCCCAATAAAGCTCTGGAGCCAGCGCTGTGGCTGGTTGCTCCCAGCACCGAGCACCCTAAAACCCAGCACCCTTGAGGCAGTGGCCCCTGGGGACCGGCTCCACCTTGCTCTCTCGACTCTTCTCCATCGCTGCCGCCCCGCAACAGCGGCACCACAGCGCGGTAGAGGGCGATGGAGGACTTTTGGGGGGGGGGGGGTTGGAACATTCCCAGCTCAACTCATGTGTGGGAACGACGACCCTGCGCAGGGAGGCGAGGGAAAGGCCACAAATCCGGGGCAGGAAAGAGCACAGGATTGACGCAAAGCCTCGCTGCGCTCATGGAATGGCCGGGATGGGGGTCAGCGCAGCAGCGCTCCTCTACCTCGTCTTCACTGAGGTTGGCAACGAGCGTGGCGCAGAAGCCGGCCCCGAAGGCAGAGGTGAGGCTTTTGGGGCTCAGGGAGGGGGTTTTTGAACCCCAAAAGCCAATCCCCCATGGCACGCGACACCCTGAGAAGCCAAATGCCTTTTGCTTTTGGTTAAGGCCCGGTTTGCCTTTTCCAGCAGCACCCCAGGGGCCAGAAAATGACCCTAAACCCCCCCAAAACAAAGCAAGGGTGCCCTGCTGCCATCAGACCCCACAGGGGCCGTTTATTGGAAGCATCAGTCAGGAATAACAGGAATCACCGCATCCCCCGGCACCTGCCCGCACCCCTCGCCTTGTTCCCACCGCTGCCGGGAAGTGATGCTCTTCCCAGCTGGAAAAAGTGATAAATTTTTTTTTCTTCTTCCTCCCTAAACTTTTCTTTTCTGGAAGCCTCCCTTCTCCCACGTTTCACCGCAACCAGCGTGGTTTCTCCTTCCCTCTTGCCGGTCCCCGTCGGTCCCAGGTGGAATTCGGCATCGCTGCTCCCCTGCTGCTTTAGCAATTAATATAATTTACTCGGGTGCCTCGCCAACGCTGACGAGAGGGGCTGGGGGGGTCAGGACTGGGCCGGCCAGGCCAGCGCAGCGGCGCGCTGCAGCTGCTCGTAGGAGATGAACATCACCACGTTCCAGGAGCCGAGCCGCAGGAAGGAGGGGACAAACCTGCGCCAGGAAAAGCAGCGCTGGCGGGGACACAGCGGGGACAATCCCTGCGGTCCCCACAGCCCTGCCTGCTGCTTTGGCACATTTAGAATCATAGAATGTTTTGGGTTGGAAGGGACTCCTAGAGGTCATCTAGTCCAACCCCCAAATTTAGGGTGTGGGGGCATCCCCAAACTCACCCCTTGTAGAAGCCGGCGAGCCCGTCCTGCATGAGCAGGGCCAGGAGGCAGCTGAGCGCGTTCCGGTACTGCCCGGGGCTGGCGTTCATGTACCGCGTCTTCACCACGTCCACCGGTGATGCCACCACCGTGGCGCAGAAGCCAGCCCCAAAAGCGGCTACGAAGTGGCAGGGGACGTTGTCTGTAGGGCAGAGCCAGGGTGTGTGTGTGTGTGTGTGAGGGTGGTGGGGACGGGGCCAGCGCCCGGCTGCGTCCCCCTCCGCGCCCTCCTCACCCGTCATCAGCTGCGCCCGCAGCAGCGCGTCCTTAATGAGGTCATACGTGACGAGCTCCCCACAGTTGATGATGGCGTTGCGGGCAATGTTGGGCAGCGTCCCTGTGCAGGAGGATGGTGGCATTGGGGACGGGGGACGGGGGTCACATCCCCTCCTGGAGCACCCTGGGTGGGTGCCCCAGCTCCTTTGTCCCCATCCCCATCCCTGTTTCCCAAATCACCCTCATCCCATGTCAACCCCATCCCTGTCCCCATCTCCCCCTACCTCTCCAGAGCCCGCGGACGCCCTCCTCCCTGGCGATGGTGCGGTAGGCATCCACGGTGCCGCTGTACCGGCGGGCGCAGTCCGGCAGCGCCGCGTTGGCCTGGAACCGGACCTTGACCACGTCGGTGGGCTGGGCGCACGTCACCGCCACCGCCCCTGTGGTGCAGCCCGCCAGCACCCGCGCCGCCAGCCCTGTGCCTGAAGGGGACAGGCGCTGGGACCCCCGGCTCTGCGGGGACCCCCGGCCTTGTGGGGACCCCCAGCTGTGCGGGGACCCTCTCCCCCCAGGGCGAGTGGGGGGCGTCCTTAGCCGAGGGTGCATCTTGGGGGAGCCGTGCACCTCAGGGTGGGTTTTTTAACCTGCGGGGTTTTTCAGCCCGGGGGGGTTTTCAGCCCAGGGGGTTTTTCAGCCCGGGGTTGTTCCCCTCGGGGTGGGCTGTGCCCCTCCGGGAGAGGGTTGCCAGGTGTGCGCAGGGGCCGGGGGTGCCTGGACACTCACTCTCGGCGCCCTTGGGGGTGTAGAGTTGCTTCACCGAGTCGTAGAGCCCGATGCGGATGGAGGCGAAGCTCATCTGGCGCTGCAGCCCGGCCGCCAGCCCGCTGTAGAGGCTGCGGGGTCCCTCCATCCTCACCATGGTGCTCAACGTCCCCAAAACACCCCGGTACTCCACGGTGCCCGTGCTCCGGGGGATCTGCACCTCGCCTTGGATCTGTGGGACGCTGGCTGCGTCACCTTGCCCCTCCATCCACCCCCCCCCCCCCCGCCAAAAACTGCCACCCACTCTGGGGGTCCCGCTGTTGCGGGGCGCTCCCTCTGCCCATGGGATTTGGGGGGGGGGGGGGCAGTGGCTCGTACCTGCAGCCGCACTTTGGCGGTGTCCAGGGGGAAGGTGCAGAGGTCGGCGATGCAGGCGGCCGTCCCCGCACTGACGAACTTCATGGCAGCCGTCGGGGGCACCTCGGGGGGCTTCAGCCCCACCATCGTGGCGGAGGGGCTGTGAGGAAAGGGGTCGGGGAGCCGGGATGTCAAGCAGGCGTCTGGTGTAGGGCCAGCGGTGACCCTGTGCCACCCTGGCTCTGGCTCCCCGAAAGCCAAATCCTGCCCCGTTTCCTTGCCTGCATCCATGGGGAAACTGAGGCACGGGGCTTCCTCGCTCAGCCTGGGGCTGGCGTGGGATTCACCGATGCCCACCCCCCACCCATCCCACACCCCCCCCCGCCAGCCCCGAGCCGGCGCCTTGGCCCCCCCCTTATATAGCACCCGGGTGGCATCGGGTGACAGCGATGGCATTTGAGCCGATGAGAGCGGGGACCCGTGACAGGGACGGCTGCATTTCACCCCACTGCCCCCCCTCCCACCCCCCCGAGGGGGGCTCAGGCACCCACGGGAGCAAAGCTGTGGGCCAGCAGCACCCGACAACGTGATCCTGCCCGTTTGGGGGCCACTGGGACCTTGGTGTCATTTTGTGGTTTGTTTTTTTTTTTTTTTTTTAACCCAAACGCACTTGGGAAGGACGCGACGCAGCAAACGCTTGCCCAAGGCATTAAAAGCGAGCGGCTGGGGAGGCAGAGCAGAGCCCAGTGCTCCCCCCCGCCCCCGCTGGGCAGGTTGGGCCCCTTTGGCCCCCGCAGCCGTAATTCAGCCCGGGCAGCTGCCGAGCTTGTTTACCAGCGGGATTTCCTCCGCACCGTGTAACGTGCCCCCCGCGCTCACGTGGAGCAGCCCCCAGGGCAGGGGCCCTCAGTAAAATCCCGCCGATGTTCCTGCTCCCCGCAACAAAACCCACGACTTTCTGAGTGTGGCCGCGCGCCGGGTCTGCAGACGAGGCAAAGGCACCGCGGGGAGGGCTGGGGGTCAGGGCTGGAGGCCAAGGGTGGGGGTGACAGCTCAAGAATTCATAGAATCATAGAATCACCTCGGTTGGAAAAGCCCTTTAAGATCATCGAGTCCAACCGTTAACCTAACCCTGCCACCCCACCACTAAACCCTGTCCCTCAGCACCTCATCCATCCTTCTTTTAAATCCCTCCGGGGATGGGGACTCCACCACCTCCCTGGGCAGCCCATTCCAGAGCCTGACAGCCCTCTCGGGGAAGAAGTTTTTCCTAATGTCCAGCCTAAACCTGCCCTGGCGCAGCTTCAAGCCATTCCCCCTCGTCCTATCGTCTGTTACCAGGGAGCAGAGCCCGCCCCCCCGGCCCCCCCTCCCCAGGCAGTTGGAGGGGCGTCAGGGCCCCCCCAGGCTGAACCCCCCCAGCTCCCCCAGCCGCTCCTCGTATGACTTGTGCTCCAGACCCCTCCCCAGCTTGGTTGCTCTCCTCTGGACCTGTTCCAGCAAGACAACAGCTTTCTTGGAGGGAGGGGCCCAACCCTGACCCCAGCAGTCGAGGGGCGGCCCCCCCAGTGCCCAGCACAGGGGCACGGTCCCTGCCCTGCTCCTGCTGGCCACACCACTCCTGATACAAGCCAGGATGCCACTGGCCCTCTTGGCCACCTGGGCACCCTGCTGGCTCCTCTCCAGCCCCCTCTCGACCAACCCCCCCAGGGCCTTTTCCGCCAGGCAGCTTTCCAGCCCCTCTGCCCCACGCCTGGAGCGCTGCCTGGGGTTGTGGTGACCCCAGGGCAGGACCCGGCCCTTGGCCTTGTTGACCCTCACCCAACTGGGCTGGGCCCATGGATCCAGCCTGGCCAGGTCCCCCTGCAGAGCCCTCCTCCCCTCCAGCAGATCAACACTCCCACCCAGTTTGGTGTCGTCTGCAAATTTACTGAGGGCACACTCAATCCCCTCGTCCAGGTCATTGATAAAGATATTAAACAAGACTGGCCCTAGAACTGAGCCCTGGGGGACACCGCTTGTGCCCGGCCGCCAACTGGGTTTAGCTCCATTCACCACGACTCTCTGGGCTCGGCCACCCAGCCAGTTTTTAACCCAGCAAAGACTACACCCATCTAGGCCATGAACTGCCAGCTTCTCCACGAGAATGCTGTGGGACACTGCGTCGAAGGCTTTGCCCCTTTTCCTCCTCTTTTTTTCTTAAAACACAGCCTGTGGATCCCTTCGAGGTATTTAGCACTACAGGCACAAAGCCCCAAGGGACGTGCTCGCGAAAGAGCGCGCGTCCCTGCCAACGTGCAGAAAGCCTCTGGGCTTGCACGCAAGCACGCACAAAGGGGTTCCGAGCTGGTTTGACTCCCCGAGGCCACCTTTGCTCCGTCAATCGGGCTCAAGGCAGAAGCCTGGCCAGTGCTGGGTGCCCGCACCCCTTTCCCACTGGCTGCCGTCTGGTTTTCTTGGCCGGCCGGACCGTGCTCCTTCACTGACCTAAATGCAAGAGGAAGAAACCGTTTATCTCACGCCTCAGCTCTAATTCAGGAGCCAACATCATCACCTCCTCTGTCACCGCGTCCCCAACGCAGCCACCGTCCCACCTGGTTTTCTTAGAGATGCTGCCGGGATCAGCAGCGGGAGAAGGAAGCCCGGGACGCTGGGCACGGAGGAGCTGGCAGGAGGCTCGGAGCTCTGCGGGCAGCAGGCGGGCAGGGCAGGGCAGGTTTTACCACCGGGGTGAAACTCCTGCTCCTCAGCACAGGTAAGATATGTTAGCAGCGAATTAAGGCATTTAGGATTTGTGGAAAACAAAACTGCAGAGGTGGGAGGAAACCAAAGGGCTGCTGACGCTTTGGTTTCTTAAATCCTGAATTCAAAGCGTGGCTTGAAAAGCAGCTCTGATTTGGAGCCTTGGCTTGCCTCCGCGATCCGACTCGTCCCACGCGGGCCGCGCTCCACGGCGACATTCGATGACTTTGCAAAGCGGCGACCTTTACGCGTTCCCCGCAGCCACATCGTCTTCCAGGAAGCATTTCTGTGACGTCCGCTCCCGCTCCTGGGGGGGAAGGAGCCCCCTCTGCCCATTAACGACGGGCTCGTGACCCAGCCACGGGAGACTTCGCACCAGGCGACGAGAAACCAGGGGAATTTTATTGAAACACAAACAGCAGGGAGCAGTACAAAAATAATTTAGCTCGGTTTAGCATCCAAGTCTGTTATCCGAAAGGTACCCGGCGTAAAAATGTACAAAAATAACTTAGAATATAAAAGTTCCGTAGCTCTAGCAACCCCCTTCTGTGCACACATCAGTACCTCGCAGGATCCTCGGGCGCATCCGTTCCTCTGGAATCAGGAAATTGTGCTTCCCGCCAACTGTTTTTGAAAGGCCACTGGGGAGGGAGCTCATCTTCCCTCCCCACCACCGCCCGCGCCGGCAGACCCCTGCCTGCCGAAGGGATGGCGGATTTCTGATGGTCTCCATCCGTTGGCTGAAGAAAAAGGGTGGGATGCGTTGTGTTTACTCAAGAAAAAAAGGCTCATTAGCAACATTTTGCATGAATAAATCCCCAGCGTGGAGTATCTGGAGATCAGGTAACAGCTCCTCCGTCACCCGAAGCCTGCCCTTGCAAGAAACGCCGTCTCTCAGCTCCCCTTGGTTGCCCACCAGGCTTTAAGTCCCTCTAGCAGGAGAGCAATTAAGCAAATTAAAAATCAGAGCCTGAAACCTACAGCTTCCAACTCCTCCTCCCCGGAGGACCCGGCGTTTGCCGATGGGTCAGGCCGTGGCTTGGGAAGCAGCCGCCGCAGACGGCCTCTCGCCGACGCTATTCCTTCTTGGACAACTGAGCAGAGAAGATCCTGGCGATTCTTTTGGCTTCCTCTTCCGAGAGCTGGGCCGTGGGCCTGGGATGATTCGGCCGGCGGTACGGGATGCCCCCCGGCACAGCTGCGCCTCTGCTCTGCGGGGAGAAGGAACACAGACGTTAGAGCCCAGCTCGGCCCCGCGCCCGCTTTCCCACCGCAGCGAAGCGCGGGGTCGTGCGGCGTGCGAGAAGTTGGATACGCAGGAAAAAAACCTCAACCCCTCGTGATGAGTTTTCTGTTCCTCACCGCTGCTTCTCGGAGGGGTTTTTCCCTTGTTCCACATACTGAGAGGCAACAGTTTGGAAACACACACCCACACCCACCCCCCCATGTTTGTTCCAACAGTTTGGGAAAAAAACCTGTTTGTTCCAACAGTTTGAGGGTAAAACCCCGCGACAGTGAACTATTTCCCTGCTCAATAGCATGCCGTTCTTCCTCAGGGCTGCAGAGAGCAAAAGCTGAAGACCAAAATGAGAAAGGTCCAGACCGCGCAGTTTTGCTCGGGCAAGTGGCCTCTGGCTTTGTGAACGTCTGCCCTCAGCCAAAACCATCTCCTGGGAAGCCAAAGAATCACATCCATCTGTTCACCGGGCTCTGACTTGCTGAATTTGGGGTTTCTATCATTATTTTATTCTTCATTTGCACCACCCTAAAAACCAAACCACTTTGCAATGGAGAGGGCAAGGTTCCTACACAACAAATCGGGGACTCCGTCTCCGTTACCTGCAGGAACCCCTGAGCAGCACCCCAGGAGATGAAAACCACCATTTTAAGTGTTTTAACATCATCCTTGGCATGCATGCATTCCCCCCAGCAGTCAGGCTTTCTCCTGGATGTTACAGAAGCACTGCAGGTGGATCATTTTGGCGTGCAAAGGAGCTCGCGTTTCGCCCCAACCGGTTTAGAGCCAGGTCGTGCCCGTGAATCACAGAGTCATAGAATCACTTTGGTTGGCAAAGCCCTTTCAGCTCCCCCAGCCCAACCGTTCCCCTACCCCTGCCATCCCACCCCCCCGCCCGACCCTCCGGCCCCCTTCCGCCCCTCAGCCCCTTTGGGGAAGGAATTTTCCCCCCAACCTCACCCTGCCCTGGCACAACTTGAGGCCGTGCCCCTCGTCCCATCGCCCCTTCCCTGGGAGCAGAGCCCGACCCCCCCGGCTCCCCCCTCCTCTCAGGCACTTGTAGGCAGTGATGGGGCTCCCCTCGCCTCCTCTGCTCCAGGCTGAACCCCCCCAGCTCCCCCAGATGCTCCCCAGCAGCCTGGGGCTCCAGACCCCTCCCCAGCTTTGTCGCTCTCCTCTGGAAGCACCGAGAGAGGAGAGATCCGGCTGCAGCTGCCTTTAGGTGCTGGTTTAGGAGGCGCCACTCGTGAGCCGTGGGGCCAGGGAGGTCTCCTGGCGAGCGGGGTTGATCTGGAAAGCTGCTAAGCCTGACCTTTCGCCTACATCGCTGGGCTCGGCCTCGCTGGGCGCAGTGGCGGTGGAAAGGTCTCCTAAGGCGATCAGCTCCCTCCCAAGAGAAACAGCGCTGGGATCCTGTTCCCGTGCGCTCCCCGCTTCGACCTGCACCGTTTTGGGAAGGAAATGGCTTTTTTTGGTTGTTTTTTTAGGAATAAAGTGGGTTTGGAGGTTGCTTGTGTTTGGCCACCTGCGCTTCACAGGCTCGGGTGACGAGCGCATCGAGTGTTAGCCCTGCGACAGCATCGCTGGTGGAGACCCTTCAACCTGTAGATAAAATCCACCCCCTGATCTATAACCCCCTGGGTGTGCTCGTGTTTGCCAGAGCCAGGGCAAAGCGCGAGAGGCGAACTGCCAGCTCCTTTACCATCAGCTACAACTGCTGCAAACAGCCCAAGCCCAAGAGAGGCCGAAACCAGGGGCCAAGAATCCCTAAAGGGGGATTTTCAGAGATGCTGAGCTGCTCCTGCACAGCCGGGTGTGGGAGAGGGCTGGGACAACGCTCACAAAGACGATGGGTTTTGGTCACTGGCTGGCTGGTTAATAAAAAAGGATGGCAAGGGTGGGAACAGCTCGCGTGGTTTCACGTCCAAGAGCGTCAAAAAGGCGTACGACAAGCTAACCGTGAATCCCGACGCCCTGAATTCCCAGTTTCCTACGGCTAATTGGGTCAGTTACGTGAAAAGACCTCAAACTCTATCCAGGAAAACAGCTTTGGCTCAGAACACTTTAAAACACAGCCTGTGTCTGTCGGACTGAAATCCCATACATTTCTATTTATAAGAATCATTGCTTTGTTTTTCTTTCTCCTCAGTGCTGCTCCAGGATGATTTTTCCCAAACCAAAATGTTAAGAGGCTGACAGGGATTAACTGCAGACCTGGCAACATCAGAAGCTTAAAAACCAGCAGGGAGAGATGCCCGCTGGCCAAACCACCTCCCTCTGACAGCGTATTCACACAGACACAGACTGGCAGGGGTTGGAAGGGACCTCGGGAGCTCCCCCAGTGCCACCCCCCTGCCCAAGCAGGCTCACCCAGAGCAGGGGGCACAGGACAGCGGCCAGGGGGGGTTGAAGATCTCCAGAGAAGGAGACTCCACAGCCCCCCTGGGCAGCCTGGGCCAGGGCTCCGTCACCCTCACAGTCAACAAGTTCTTCCTCCCGTTCAACTGGAACCTCTTCTGCTTCAGGTTGTGCCCTCCTCCCCATCAGCTGCACTCCCCCGTCACCCCAAGGCCTTTTCCCTTGGCCTGGCGCTGGGCACCACTGGGAAGAGTCTGGCTCCGTCCTCGTGACCCCCACCCTTGAGATCTTTGTAGGTGGTGATGAGATCCCCTCTCAGCCTTGTCTTCTCCAGGCTCAACAAGCCCAGCTCCCTCAGCCTTTCCTCATAGGGGAGATGCCCCAGTCCCCCCATCATCCTTGTTGCTCTCCTCTGGACTCTCTCCAGGAGTTCCTCATCCTTCTTGAACCGGGGAGCCCAGAACTGGACCCAGGCTCAGGTGGGGTCTCCCCAGGGCAGAGCAGAGGGGGAGGAGAACCTCCCTTGCCCTGCTGGCCACGCTCCTCTTGATGCACCCCAGGGTGCCCTTGGCCTTCTTGGCAACAAGGGCACCCTGCTGGCTCATGGCCAGCTTGTCGTCCACCAGGACTCCCAGGTGCCTCTGGGCAGAGCTGCTTCCCAGCAGGTCAGCCCCCAGCCTGTCCTGGTGCCTGGGGTTCAACCTCCCCAGGGGCAGCACTCGACACTTGCCCTTGTTGAACTTCATCAGGCTCCTCTCCACCCAACTCTCCAGCCTGTCCAGGTCCCGCTGAATGGCAGCGCAGCCTTCCCATGGATCAGCCACTCCTCCCAGTTTGGTGTCATCAGTGAACTTGCTGAGGCTACACTCTGTCCCCTCGTCCAGGTCATTGATGAACAAGTTGAACAAGATCAGGCCGAGTACTGAGCCCTGAAGAACTCCACTAGCTACCAGCCTCCAACTGGACTCTGCCCCGAGATCAGAACCCTCTGAGCCCTGTCGTTCAGCCAGTTCCTGATCCACCTCACTGTCCACCCATCCAACCCACACTTCCTGAGCTTCCCTATGAGGATGTTATGGGAGACAGTGTCAAAAGCCTTGCTGAAGTCAAGGTAGACACCATCCACCGCTTTCCCCTCATCTACCCAGCCGGTCATGCCATCACAGAAGGCTATCAGATTGGTCAGGCATGATTTCCCCTTGGTGAATCCATGCTGGGTACTGGTATTCTGCTCAAGGTTGTCCAGCGAAGCCCAGGTCAGTCGCTTGTTCTTCCCACGCTGTTTCCCGTGCCAGCTGTCTGAGAATCAGTTGGAACGTCAGTATTGGCTGGAGCCGGAGGGTCACCAGCTCACGCTGGCTCGGTGCTGGCCCCTGCGCAGCGCTCGGAAGCAGTTCCATCGAGAAAAATGTTCAAAGTGAAAGCTCAGAGGACTGGCAAGAGGCTTCTGCTTGTAGTGCCTCAAGCGGCGCCGGTTTCTCAACGCCCAGTTTTACGTATTTGCAAAGAACTGGCACGGGCCGCCCTGTCCCTCGGCCCAGGAGGGTCTGGAACTGTAACAAAACCAAAAGAACCAGGGAATTCTGGCTCTTAAATCCAATACGCTGGCCAAACTGCAGCTAGAGAACCCCGTTGGGCTTGATGATCTTAAAGGGCTTTTCCAACCTAAACTTAAACATGATTCTATGAAATCACATTTGCGGGTTTAGCCTCACCGACAGTTTTGGGATACGGCTACAGGAAAGAGCTACACTTCCATACTTTACCTCTGTATAAAGCTATTTTTCTTTGCACTATGCCAATTCCTCGCCCCTATAACGTTTAGCAAGACATTCCAGCCTCAATGCTGCATTTTTAAGATGCCCCTTTGACACCTCAACCGGGCACTTTCAAAGAGTCAGAGTTTTCACCTCCTGCAGAGTTTCGAGATGTCGTGTTTACACCGTTCCTCGCCTCCGAAAGAGGCTGTGCCAGTTCAGGCTACGACCCGAGCACAAGCGGCGCCTGGCCTGGGTTTCCCCCTCTCTGTCACGAAGCCAGCGCAGACACAGCCGCCCAGCATCCGATGCTCCGCCGCGAAGCACACGCGTTTAATCAGAAAGATGCAAGAGGGAAGAGGACTTGGGCGGAGGAGATCAGGCTTCACTTTTCTTTTTATAGAAATGGCAGCGACACAGCAGGACACTTAACCCAGGCGAGGATTCTCCAATTGCTGCGTGCCAGGGACTGCGGTAAAGCAAATCGTTTCTTCGTATTTTATAGGTTGTGGGGCGGGGGGGGGGGGGGGCTTATTTCAAGGTCACAGAATTCTGGTAACCGAGGCGGAGAACGTTTCAGCCCCGTGGTGCAGGAGGTCTGGGGGCTGGTTTTGTTTGTGTAGCGATGAAGGAGTAAAAACAGATCTGTGTTAATGGGGCACAGCCGACCCCTGGAGTGACCTTCTACCTACTTCTGCTTTTGGGACAGGAAAAGGTTCATCTCAAATCGCGGGGCGCAGCCAGCACTCCGAAAGGGATGCGAAGGATACAGCCACCTTTCCTTCTTTTTCTGATTGTGACAATGAAAGAGAAGGTCAGCGTTTCTGCTCGGCAGGGTAGGAGGAGGAATTTAGTAAATAAAAGCCTTAGAGCTGCTCTCGGGGGAGGAAAAAAGGGGGAGGAAAAAAGGGGGAGGAAAAAAGGGGGAGGAAAAAAGGGGGAGGAAAAAAGGGGGAGGAAAAAAGGGGGAGGAAAAAAGGGGGAGGAAAAAAGGGGGAGGAAAAAAGGGGGAGGAAAAAAGGGGGAGGAAAAAAGGGGGAGGAAAAAAGGGGGAGGAAAAAAGAGGGGGGAGGAAAAAAGGGGGAGGAAAAAAAGGGGGAGGAAAAAAGGGGGAGGAAAAAAAGGGGGAGGAAAAAAGGGGGAGGAAAAAAGGGGGAGGAAAAAAGGGGGAGGAAAAAAGAAAAAGGAGAGCTTTAGTGGCTGTGACTGAAATGGGAGCAGATCAAGAAGAAACGTTACAGCCAAGGAAGGGTGTTTGGGCCATTGCTGAGCGTCTCCATTTTTAGAACAGATAAAAGCCTGTTATTCTGAACCCGCCCAAGTCTGTGTTATAAAAAGTCTTATTCCTAATTTACACCGAGAGTAAATCTATGTATATACAAATATGAATTCTTCTGAGTAAAACTGGTTTCCGTATAAGTCTCTTATCCTTTCAGAATATTCATAGAGGTGAGGGGGGAAAAAAAAATAATCAAGATATTTTAATGAGAAGTTTATTAACTAATTGTTTCAACACTTCCTCCCAAAAACCCAGCTTCATTACCAGTAGACTGGGCCGACTCTGAACGGCAGCCAGCCTTACTACGGGTTTCCCAGCCGGCATCTCATTGGAATCACATCTGAAGGTTTTTACTTTAGCAGACGAGTGCCCCAAACCCTAACGAGAATCAGTGTCGCGGTGCCCTCTGTGTGAAACAACACACCTAGAGAGATTAAAGTTTTGCCCCCCAAAATCAGCGGCAGTGTATAAAATAATACGGAACACACGAACGCAGCACAAGCAAAGAGGGAGAGGAAGGGAGGTCGGGGCAACAGTCAGAAATAAGATTTGGCTACTAATCCGGGCCACCTACACGATGGCTCCGACTCATTGAAAAAATAATTGTGGCTTTATAGTAAATCGGATACAGTGTTGGATGCTGTTAAGTTTAGCCATGAACTTGGATAATTTTCCCTAAGTTGTATCAGGAACTGCCTGGAAAAGGAGTGAGGAGAAAAGTGCAAGCTGCTCACTGAACTCGAAAAGCAGGAGAAGCTGAACTGCTGGATCAGTCAGGAGAGGAGGTGACCAGTGTGGAAGAGGAGAGCTGGGAAGGACCTCAAGAACCGGAAGCCTCAGTGTGATGTAACGGAGAAAAAAGGTCAATAAATTTTAGATTTCGTGAGGCTTGGCAAAACTCGGGTCCCTGGAAGGTGACCACAGTGTCCAGGCTGAGGCCTGAGCTGCTGCAGCACCTTCTCAGACCCCCAGGTCCTCACTGAGACGGCCCTTGTGTCTCAGAATCATAGAATCACCTCGGTTGGAAAAGCCCTTTAAGATCATAGAGTCAAACCTTTAGCCTAACCCTGCCATCCCACCACTAAACCCTGTCCCTCAGCACCTCATCGATCCTTCTTTTAAATCCCTCCAGGGATGGGGACTCCACCACCTCCCTGGGCAGCCCATTCCAGAGCCTGACAACCCTCTCGGGGAAGAAGTTTTTCCTAATGTCCAGCCTAACCCTGCCCTGGTGCAGCTTCAAACCATTCCCCCTCGTCCTATCATCTGTTACCAGGGAGCAGAGCCCGACCCCCCCGGCCCCCCCTCCTCTCAGGCTTGGGCCCCTCAGCCTCCTCTGCTCCAGGCTGAACCCCCCCAGCTCCCCCAGCCGCTCCTCGTATGACTTGTGCTCCAGACCCCTCCCCAGCTTGGTTGCTCTCCTCTGGACCTGTTCCAGCAAGGCAACATCTTTCTTGGAGGGAGGGGCCCAACCCTGACCCCAGCAGTCGAGGGGCGGCCCCCCCAGTGCCCAGCACAGGGGCACGGTCCCTGCCCTGCTCCTGCTGGCCACACCACTCCTGATACAAGCCAGGATGCCGCTGGCCCTCTTGGCCACCTGGGCACCCTGCTGGCTCCTCTCCAGCCCCCTCTCGACCAACCCCCCCAAGGCTTTTTCCGCCGGGCAGCTTTCCAGCCCCTCTGCCCCACGCCTGGAGCGCTGCCTGGGGTTGTGGTGACCCCAGGGCAGGACCCGGCCCTTGGCCTTGTTGACCCTCATACAGTTGGCCTCGGCCCATGGATCCAGCCTGGCCAGGTCCCTCTGCAGAGCCCTCCTCCCCTCCAGCAGATCAACACTCCCACCTAGTTTGGGGTCATCTGCAAATTTACTGAGGGCACACTCAATCCCCTCATCCAGGTCATTGATAAAGATATTAAACAAGACCGGCCCTAGAACTGAGCCCTGGGGGACACCGCTTGTGCCCGGCCGCCAACTGGGTTTAGCTCCATTCACCACGACTCTCTGGGCTCGGCCATGCAGCCAGTTTTTAACCCAGCGAAGAGTACATCCATCTAGGCCATGAACTGCCAGCTTCTCCAGGAGAATGCTGTGGGACACTGCATCGAAGGCTTTGCTGAAGTCCAGGTAGACAACATCCACAGCCTTTCCCTCATCTACCAGGCGGGTCACCTGGTTGTAGAAGGAAATCAGGTTGGTTAGGCAAGACCCTTCGACGTGGCTGCCCCGCTTCACCTTCTCGCCGTTTACTTCATCATTTCACATGGGGAAAGCAGGCAGTCAGACAAGACGGGGAGAGGTGGCAGGAACACGAGGGAGGCCAGGAGAGAAGTTTGCCAGCTGCCACGTGAGCGAGAGGGGCTGCTGATCCTCAGAGAACAGCTCGGGTTTCAGCTTTGCCCTCACGCTCGGTGTTTGCTGAACTGTGCAGAAACCAAGCCAACCCAGATTTAGAAACTGATGTTCTTAAGGTTAATGAAGAATCAAACTATGAGAAAACAGCGTTCCGGAACTACGCTTTACCACCGGCATAAGCGAGAAACTTCTTGCTCTTCACAGAGGCTGTCTGATGCTGGGTGCACAGCACAAGGCACAACTGAGTCCCATCTCAGCAGAAGCCTACGAGTGCCACCGCGAAGGATGAGCTGTAGCTAATCCTGGAATTAAGCTGGTTTAAGGTCAGCTATATCCAAATAGTGCCTTGCTAACATGCTCCCTAACTACTAATCGCTTTCAGGAGTGTGTTTCTAGCCACTACACTTAGCACTGGAGAGAGAGGGGATTCGAGTCAAGCTGGTATTAATATTAAACCATAGTTTTTGAGTGATGATTTGCAGAGGCACAGAAAGACACAGTGCTTCCACGGGAAGACCTGAAGCCAACTCTGCAGAGAAAGCAAAACAGAGACAGGAGCATGACAGCAAGACAGAGGGGAGGGGGCTATCAGCGATGGACAGAAGGGAATGAGAAGAATTTGAAGGAGATTCCAAAGGAGAAACACATCTGAGATTCTGCTTTTGACTTCACCCAAAATATTTAGACACAGCACGAAAAGTGTGCTTAACAAGCGCTAGGACACGCTGCACTCTAGGTGTTATAACCAAGATATATCTTAGGATCCTTGGGGCATTCTGTGGCCGAGACCCCTCTGATAGAGATCTCTGCTTTCACCAGGAACAAGTTTCAGGGGCTTTAGGGAAAGATAATATTACATAAATCAGAAAAAAAAGAAGTCATTTTTACAACACCTAAAAGCAAAAAGTCAGGTATTTTGCCTGAGCTGTAAACATGTTTATTAATTTAAAGTAGTTTCCATCACTTCAGAGCTATTAGGTCCTGCCTGATTCTGTTCTGTTTTACCAAGCAAGCTGTTTCCAATTACATGAATGTTCCTGGGAGCGTTTTTTCATAGGTCATAAGGAAGAGAACCAACACATTATCTTTTCTGGGAGCGGTAAACAAACAGCCCAGCTGCTGCAGCACCCAGATCCACATCAACACCCGCAGCAGAGCTGTGGCTGGAAAAAAATAATATTTAGACCTCAAAACAACCGAGCCACAAACCTTTTGGAAATAAAATCCTCTCTCACCTTTTGCAGTAAATAAATGTTTACGCCCATAAAACCACCTATGAAACAGCAAAAGCAACCAGCAGCTTTCCTGTACGAGTAACGACCGCTCCAACCATTCTACTACTCCCGCCGTTGAAGAACAGTTACTTGCTCTCTCTCAAGGAGAGCCTCTCCGCTGCGAACTCTAAAGGAGGTCTGCCTGTCTATCTGAAAGATGTAAACTGGAGTCGTAATTACAAGTTACAGAGTTTGTGTGCTGGAAATTATGCACCTTACCTCACATCAAAGCACAAAGAAGCGCGGAGCGAGCACCTGCCACTTCCCCTGACCCCAGTGGAGAAGAGCGACGTTCGCGGAGTATGGAGACAAACTGGGTAACATAAATGCCCAAGTACCACAGGCGATGCAGACAGGAATGCTGAAAATGATTCTTACACAGAGGCACCGGAAAGATTCTCTTTGACTTGATTTGGAAGCCATCACCTCTAACCCGAGTGCTGACAGGCAAAGAAAGGGAGAAGTTCTTCCGTTCCTGCTTTAACGAAGGGACTCCGCTAAGCTAGGTCAATAAAGGAAAGGATGTCCTGTACTTACTTGCAGAGCTGTGGAAGGATGAGAAGAAACGCTGAGCAGCCTCATGGAAGCTTCCATCTGCTGGGGTGAAAGGAAGAAGTTGGGAACAACCACAGGATCAGATCTGAACAGAGCTGTTAAGGAACAACCTTTAGCAGCGTGCGGATGCACGGAGCTCCAGGGGAGCTGCAGATGTGGAATAAGCCTCGCTGTTACAGCGGTTAATGGAATCCAGGCAGTGAGTATCATTAATTTTAATCAATATTCAGTCGTTCTGAACACTTGGTTCTCTCACCTGGCCTCACAGAGCATGGGACACCCAACTTGCTTTACAGTAATACCTCACGTATTTGTAGAGTACTTCATCCTGCAAAAATTCCAACACAACTTAGTGAAACTGAATGCAAGATCTGGGACCTGTGCAAGAAACGCAGGGAAGTATTTTAAAAGCAAAATAAATGACATTTCTTTTAATACAGAAAAAACGCAAGAGCTATAATACATGGAGAAAAACAACATGGGGAAATAACAAAAGACGACACATTGAAACTACCCAAAATGAAATAACTCTCACGGATCACAGAATATATTAGTTACAAATGGCAAGGAAGTCATCGCTACGTTGTGTGAAACACAACATAACAGAGTCTTCCCGACACCTTCCCAGCTCACCAATTCTAGACTCATTTTCCAGGGAAGAGCTCCCCATAGCAAATTTCTCTTTCCTGAGGCCAGCGAGATTCTAACCAAGAACTAAGACACGTTCCTTAAATGCAACGTGCGCTTAAGAAAAGTGAAAAGAAGGATACAAAACCATTTTTGGTTTGACAGACTCCTCCAGTGGGTCTTCACTACTGTCATCAGAAAAGCTTTCACCATCTCCTTTCAAGCCTGCTCGGGCTGACACATTCTTAACACAGATCTCACCGGAACCACTTTCTTCCTCATCTTGATGATCTTCATTTACAACCTCACCGCCTTCCTCCTTCTCTCTTTCTGTGGTTTTTGGATTGGTCAAACCAACGCCTCCTGGAAATGCCAGTAGTTCTTTGGAGGCTGCCTGAAACTCTACATTTTGCTCAGCTGGTTTAGGGTTAAATGCTCTATCCCAGTCACAATTTCCATTTTCTACAGGGCCATCGGCTGTTTGATGCACTTCTGACAAACGAGCAGGTTGAAACAGCCCCTTCTCCGTTGTTTCTGTGCTGCTATTCAAGCTTGGAAAGCCTTCTGTTACTGCCCAAGGACTGTCCTCGCCTGCGTGGAGGCTAACGCACGGGCTAAGGGCAGTCAGTATGCTGTGGCTGTCACCTTGTAGTATGCTGGAGAAGGTGCTGCTCCGTCTGCTGTTTCCTCTTCGCAAACAGTCTGTATCCACCGAGTGCTGATCTTCAGGCCCCAAGTCTATGGGCTGCTGGTCAGCACCCTGCTCCACTTCAGAGAGCACGCTGGACCAGGGACTAGTTTTGTCCGTCATGGTTGTTATTTCGTTAAGAGTTCGTGGTTCTATAACGTCTTCTTCATATTCTTCTTCGCTGTGTGGCTGGATGGCAAAAGCACCTTCACCTTCCTGGATGCAGTCCGTTGGCAAAGGAAGGTCATCTTCAGGGACAGCTTGCTCTAGGAATTCATGCAACATGCTCCTGTCAAACACCGATCTGCCACAAGAGCGTGGCTGCCGTGTATCGCTGCCAACGCTGGGCGAGTCCAACTCAAGTTGGCCTTGACGTGCTTCAGTTCTGGCTTCTTCATCCTTCTGGTTGGGTACACGCGTAGCACCCAGCTTTCCGCTGTTGTCTTGATGCACGTTAGAAGATTCTTTACTATTTTTAGTTATAGTCTGTAAGTCTGATTAATAGAAAACAGCATCAGTAAGTGCACAGAGCAACAATTCGCCTTTTATCTGATTTATTTGGGCTTTTTGCAGAAAATCATATATGCAAGAATGGTTAGGAGTTAAACACGGCTTTGTCAGACATTCTGCTGATGTGATCACATTCTGCTGATGTGATCACAATCTGCTCTCTTTACCATTGACAAGGCCAGAAATGCTAAGGAAAAAAGGAAGTGTTCAGGATGAAATTACTGGGATATAACTAGAAGTACCTACATCAATGTAAAGAAGAAAAAAAAAAAATCAGACAGTGAAAATGCTTTGATATAGAGAGTACACCCAAAGCAAATGGAAAAAATACCTATTGCTTGGAGTGGCTAAAACCAGTTTGGACAGTTCAGACCACATGGGAAGGAGAGAGGAATAATCCAGACAGGATCATCTAACCACCTTTTCCTCTCGTAGCTTCCCCAGTTTTATGTGGGGGCCCAGTAGACACAGTGGCTACTGATATTCTCCAGTTTTCAGTTCAATTTAATAACTCAAATCAAGTGACAGACAACTGTTAATTAAATACTTGTAAACCAGAAATGCACTCAGGACTATTGCTCTGTTAGACTGTAGAGTCTGGAAACAAAGAGCTGCCTGTGCTCCTAACACAGACAGGGGGAGAAGGTGACTGGATTAGGAGCCTAAATGCTAATAAAACCTATGTGATTCTGAAAATCTCTGGGGATTTTGCAAATGCTTTAAAAAGCTACAACTACCTATTTTTGGTTCCTAGTTAGAAGATCCTACTCATTTCTTTCTCTGAGAAATTAGTTCATCACTATTAGGTTAAATGGCAAACAACTGCTACTCAGAGGCAAGAGAAAAAGTCTTGCTGTAAGGTAATGGTGGAGGACATTTGGGAAAGGAGAAGGAAGAGTTTGAGACAGGTTGTAGAGGACAGCATGTAAAGAAGTGGTAAAAACAATAAATAAAGATGAGAAGGGGAAAAAAAAGAGCAAAACCTTGGAGAAGAAAAAAAAAAAAAGAGAAGATCAAAGTGGCGATAGAAGAATGGCAAATTCTGGCGTAATCACAGAATCCCAGAATGGTGGGGGTTGGAAGGGACCTCGTGAGCTCACCCAGTGCCACCCCCCTGCTCAAGCAGGTTCTCCTAGACCATGTTACACAGGACTTCATCCAGGTGGGCTTTGAATATCTCCAGAGGAGACTCCACAGCCCCCCTGGGCAGCCTGGGCCAGGGCTCGGGCACCCTCACAGTCAACAAGTTCTTCCTCTCATTCAACTGGAACCTCTTCTGCTTCAGGTTGTGCCCATGGCCCCTTGTCCTGGCACTGGGCACCACTGGGAAGAGTCTGTCTGTGCCCTTCAACTGCATCTCTTGGAAGTGCTGCTTCCCTGTAGGTAGCCACAGGCAGAAACAGCACTGAATAACTTTTCAACGGGCAGTGCTCTGAGCCACAGTTTATTCTCTACTCTGATAAATTATTTTCAAAGCACTGGCATGGATTTGATTTCCTAGGCATTTTGCTACTCACAGCACCTCTCTGCTATGAGATCAGAGTGGCACGAGCATTAAATTAAACAGCAATCAGCGAGCAGGCTAGCGCTGAAATGAGGAACGATTATAACGGAGCTGTTTGGAATGCCAGGCAGAGTGAAAAACCACACACGTCTGAAAACAAGGTGTACAAATTGATATGGTTTCCTTCCCTGTTGTGTCAACCCCCATCCTTATTAAGGATGTCACGCTGTGTCCAAGAGCACAAACGACAGGGAAAATTAATTGCGCCGATGCCTCTAAAAGAGGAAATGTATCAAATGTGATAAACAGAAAAGAAGCTGCTCACTAAGGGTTTTGTCTTACCTATCCTAACAGAGCCTTATTTTAGGTATTGCAGGCCATTTTCACCTGAAAACAGAGATATGCCAGTTGCTATTAGCAAAGAACCACAGACTCAGCTCAGTTCCATTCTGTCGATTGTTTTCCCGCAAAAAAAGTTTCTACTGAACAGATTTTGAAATGTAAGTAGAATTCAGGCCATCCTGAGAGAGCCTTAACTCCACCTAATCTTCCTTCTGATCATTTCAGTTCAACACTATCATTACTCCAGGCATCAGGACAGGCTGGGGACTGACCTGCTGGGAAGCAGCTCTGCCCAGAGGCACCTGGGAGTCCTGGTGGATGACAAGCTGGCCATGAGCCAGCAGGGTGCCCTTGGTGCCAAGAAGGCCAATGGCATCCTGGGGTGCATTCAGAGGAGCGTGGCCAGCAGGGCGAGGGAGGTTCTCCTACCCCTCTGCTCTGCCCTGGGGAGACCCCACCTGGAGCACTGCGTCCAGTTCTGGGCTCCCCGGTTCAAGAAGGATGGGGAACTCCTAGAAAGAGTCCAGAGGAGGGCAACAAAGATGATGAGGGGACTGGAGCATCTCCCCCATGAGGAAAGGCTGAGAGAGTTGGGCTTGTTCAGCCTGGAGAAGAGAAGGCTGAGGGGATCTCATCAACACCTATAAACATCTCAAGGGTGGGGGTCACCAGGATGGAGCCAGACTCTTTGCAGTGGTGCCCAGCGCCAGGACAAGGGGCAATGGGAACAAACTGAAGCAGAAGAGGTTCCAGTTGAACGTGAGGGAGAACTTCTTGACTTTGAGGGAGGCCGAGCCGTGGCGCAGGCTGCCCAGGGGGGCTGTGGAGTCTCCTTCTCTGGAGACATTCAAAGCCCGCGTGGATGAAGTCCTGTGTAACATGCTCTAGGAGACCCTGCTTCAGCAGGGGGCTTGGACTAGATGATCTCCCGAGGTCCCTTCCAACCCTTGCGATTCTGTGATTCTGTGACTACTGATGGGTTTGAAAGTCTCTCTGAAGCATTCTCCCAACAGACCTACACGTACCAATTACCAACACTGGCAACTGGTCCTGATTACGTACGAAATTAGAAGATACTTTTAGGCAGCTTCTGGTAAAAAATTCCAGACCAAGTGACAACTTACCGTTGATTAGGCTGCTGACCTGAGACACCAACTGACTAGATTTTTCCAAAAGATGGCATCCATTGGGATCCACTTCTCTGCTCGTCAAGCTCCGATGATCACTCTCCCGCTCCTCATGACTTTGTTTGGATGTGTTACCGTAGCTGAAGTCAGGAAAAGACCTGGTCAGCTTCTGACTGAAGTATCTTTGGACCTCATCCAGCTCACTCAAGTTTTTTCTGTAAGCAGTGGTAAGAAATTTGGTAAGAGGAAAAAAAAAAAAGCCTGTGGCAGACTGCTACTTGTATCATTCTAGTCAACAGCACGTAAATATGCAAATGCAAGATTAAGGGTTACTACTGAAAAATAGATGAGCAGGCAAGTGTTGAGGTTGCTCGGTCTAAGCAAGAGGATAACACTCAAGGATTAATGCCAAATTAGCTGTGAAACTTAGGCCGGAAGTTAAAAAAAAAGGAGCTAGTTTTAAACTTACTTAATCAAAGGAGTTGGATTTGAGATGACCTTCCAGTAGAAGTCATAAAGCCAAGAATATTAATTGACTTTATGACTGAGCTTGATAAAAATCTGAGGAATTCTACCTGATCTAAGGATTTTATGGTATATTGCTTGTGGTAGCAAGGGAAGGGATGGAATGACTCAAAGTCTCTTTCAAGTCCTATATTCCTACAAATAACAAGTATTTTTCTCCTAAAATATATACCCGATTTTAATCTAGAATCTAGTCAAAAGAAAAGTGCTTCTAGTAAGGAGAAAGACATCCTGTTGGGAAAGGACATCCTGCTCCATGCACCATGAAAATGCTTATAGGCTTGTTCTTGTAGCTGAGAAAACCAACGCAGAGGACAACTGAACCCTTAGCGTGTGTTGCATTGTAGGGGTACGAAGATGGACAAAGCAAAGCTCTAGGGGACTGGAGCATCTAGGAGCTCTAGGAGAACCTGCTTTAGCAGGGGGGTTGGACTAGATGATCTCCCAAGGTCCCTTCCAACCCTTGTGATTCTGTGATTCTGTGAAAGCATTCAATCCAGATTTGGGAACACTGCTGTTGCTGTTTCCCTTCAGAGACGCACACCGTTGCTAGAGCCTCAGTCCTAATGCAGAGTTGGCCCCCTAGTCCCTGCTTTTCCAATCTCACAGACTACCAGAATGTCAAGGGTTGGAAGGGCCCTCTGGAGCTCCCCCAGTGCCACCCCCCTGCTCAAGCAGGCTCATCCAGAGCAGGGGGCACAGGACAGCGGCCAGGCGGGGGTTGAAGATCTCCAGAGAAGGAGACTCCACAGCCCCCCTGGGCAGCCTGGGCCAGGGCTCCATCACCCTCACAGTCAACAAGTTCTTCCTCTCATTCAACTGGAACCTCTTCTGCTTCAGGTTGTGCCCATTGCCCCTTGGCCTGGCGCTGGGCACCACTGGGAAGAGTCTGGCTCTGTCCTCGTGACCCCCACCCTTGAGATATTTGTAGGTGTTGATGAGATCCCCTCTCAGCCTTCTCTTCTCCAGGCTGAACAAGCCCAGCTCCCTCAGCCTTTCCTCCTAGGGGAGATGCTCCAGTCCCCCCATCATCCTAGTTAGTCTCCTCTGGACTCTTTCTAAGAGTTTCCCATCCTTCTTGAACCGGGGAGCCCAGAACTGGACCCAATGCTCCAGGTGGGGTCTCCCCAGGGCAGAGCAGAGGGGGAGGAGAACCTCCCTCGCCCTGCTGGCCACACTCCTCCGAATGCGCCCCAGGATGCCATCTCATCTCATCTCATCTCATCCTGCTGTAAATTACACTGATATCCCACTGATGCCTCTTAACCAGTTATTGTACATTTACATTTTCATTTCCTTTAAAATTGGGTGGAAGGATTCTTCTCTTTAAAGCTCTGCTTTGCAAACCTAAGGCTTTGAATTACCTCACTGGCTACAGCTGTGCTTTACCTGAGAGCAGTTAGAAGAGAAGCGCGTGATGACAGCGATAACGAGTCCATCTTTGCCGCCCGGTGCGTGTTCCCTTCTGCTTGCTGCAGGGATTCATGAAATCTGCGCACGTTCTGCATATGCTCTTCGTGACGAGGCGTGTGTGTTCCAGGGGGACTGATTCTGCTAGAAACAGGCCTATGTTTAACAACAGAACAGTTTGAAATCTCTTAATTGTGAAAAATCTGCCAACTAAGGATATCCAACATCTTTAAACGCATTAAGGAGCCACCGATGGGTGAAACTAGCTCTTTCAAATGTCATCAAGAACAGCATTTACTGTTTCAGATTTACAGTAAAATAAAGTGAACTGCAACTACCCTCTCCACACTGGTTAATAGCGTGGCTGATAGGGAATTCACAATCTCTGCTGGGAGCTGCCAAGCCAGCTCTTCAAGCCAAATAATGGTGGCCCCACATGCTCCCTCTACACTTCAAAGACACCTACAGGAAAAGGATCATCTATAGAATCATAGAATCATGGAATCGTTCAGGTTGGAAAAGCCCTTTAGGATCACCAAGCCCAACCATTCCCCTAACCCTGCCATCCCACCACTAAACCCTGGCCCTAAGCAACCTCTCCTACATATGCTAAATAAACAACCCATCAATTAAAACACTCTCTCACATGTTGCTAGTTAAACGTACAAACATTGGTGCTCATTTTATGGGACAGAAAGCAGGAATTGCTGCAGGATATCTGACAGTCCTACTCCTAGAATGTGCAGTATTACAGCGTTTTACCAGCTGTCATTCACTGGCCATGGCCAGGCATTATGGCAAAATAAAGGGGATATATCAGTAATATGCTAACGCTTATTAGCCTTACTAAAAATAAAACAGAATACAAACACAACCCTTCTTACAAAGGCCTGGAAGAAGTATCTACCAGTTTTAGCAATGGCATAGTGTAAATCCTAATGTCGAAGGGTGCAAGGAAACAAAAGAAACATCACTGAGAAGAAAAAGAACATTGGGTTTTGCAGAAAGGTACCTGTCTCAGGATTTCCGCCTCCTGGGCCACCAAAGTGAGTTTGACATAATCATTAAGTCCAAACATGGGGAAAGACCTTCGACAGGGCTCGATAATCATTTCAGTAGAGTCAATAGCTTTTGGACAGGTAGATGTCTGAGCCCTGAAAACGATCCAAATGACCGACAGCCAGCTGACTTACCGCTCTCGAGTAGGAACACTGACTTCCTTTGACAAGGTATTCAACGTCTGCTTGGAAAAGCTTGTAGCATTACTGGGAAATGTTGGAAAGCTGGCCTTCACCTAGAATAAAGAGGGACACCGCACATGAACCTTCCACAGCAAGAAAACAGAGAAAAGAGTAAAGCACCTCCTCTGCCCGGCTGTTAAATCCCCCCAGGGCTGGGGACTCGACTCCTTCCCTGGGCAGCCCCTTCCAGGGCCTGACAGCCCTTTGGGGAAGGAATTGTTCCCCAGGGCCAACCTCACCCTGCCCTGGCACAACTTGAGGCCGGTGCCCCTCGTCCCATCACCCCTTCCCTGGGAGCAGAGCCCGACCCCCCCGGCTCCCCCCTCCTCTCAGGCACTTGTAGGCAGTGATGAGGGCTCCCCTCAGCCTCCTCTGCTCCAGGCTGAACCCCCCCGCTCCCCCAGCGCTCCCCAGCAGCCTGGGGCTCCAGACCCCTCCCCAGCTCCGCTGCCCTTCTCTGGACCCCCCCAGGTCCTTCGGGGAGGGAGGGGCCCAACCCTGACCCCAGCAGTCCAGGGGCGGCCCCCCCAGTGCCCAGCACAGGGGCACGGTCCCTGCCCTGCTCCTGCTGGCCACACCGCTCCTGATACAAGCCAGGATGCCGCTGGCCCTCTTGGCCACCTGGGCACCCTGCTGGCTCCTCTCCAGCCCCCTCTCGACCAACCCCCCCAGGGCCTTTTCCGCCAGGCAGCTTTCCAGCCCCTCTGCCCCACGCCTGTAGCGCTGCCTGGGGTTGTGGTGACCCCAGGGCAGGACCCGGCCCTTGGCCTTAAGATTAGGAAATGGATCGGATATGCACAGAGGATAAACTGAAGTACATACTGAAGAACTTGCTGGCTGGGTCCGGATCCTTGCCTGCCTTTCTTCTTTGAGATTATTTATGTTTTGAAGGGGGGAAACTGCTACTTTGATCTGCCCTCGGCACTGTCCACTGAAGTCTGTAATGTTGTACCACCCGCACACGAGCTGGAAGCCAGAAAGAAGAGGAGAAAGGTCCACTGATGCAAATCCTATCACTCGCTCAGTCTCTGGGGAAGAAGAATATAAAGCACATGTTAATTTAAACTGCATGCAAATGAAACATTTTCAGGAATGCTAAAAATCAGTTAGTTATACAGCCCTTGAAACATGTCTAGTCATTACAGGGAAAAACATCGTATAAAACTGAAAAAATGGTTTAAAAGCTGACAGCTCTCATGAGTTAAAGAGCAAGCACAGAGTGGAACAAAAAAGTGGAGGAAATAGAAAACAGAGTTTAAGACAACAGAAACAAGACTTAGATTTTGGTGGTTAACGTGCCTCAAACTACAAGATCCATGGTGCCTGATTGAGAAGCCAGAAAAATTGTTTCAAGCAATTAGATCAGCTTCCTCCCTATGGATTTGCCAAAACAGCTGTCCCTACTGCAGCTGATGATAACCTGAACAGCTACGCTGGTCATAATTCACAGCAGGACGAGGGCCTTGCTGCAGGTGTAAGAAAAGGCATGAGGGTTACGTACCCTATGCAATATTTAATCAGAAGATATAGTTAAACAAGGCTTGTAACCAAGGGAAAATATTCAGCTTGAAAGTGGGCTAGAAATAAGAGACAAGCAGGCTTGAAAAAATTATCAAAATTAACCTGGAGGCCAATCTGGGGACCTCAGCGAATGCACTCCACCTCCAGAAGTGCATTCTCACTTCAGAAACTCCTGTTCCTTCCCTTTTCACTTTGCCAAAACTTGCAAAAATGCTGATCTGTCATTACGCTGTTGCATTTTTGTGTTACATTTTGTCTTTTCTGGCTTGCAAATGTATCCGAAGTACAGAACAAACAATCCTATCCAAGAAGAGGATATTATATGGATTACCTTAGCGGTTACAGTCAGCTAAAAATGTCCCTGCAGAGAAAATGAAAGACCGGGGCAGGGAGAGGGATTGGCAGGAGAATCAATGTGGACACAGGGTACTCTGTATAATACAGAGAAAGGCTGAGTTAAACAGGAAATTTATTTCTGAAGCAAAAAATCAGTCAGATGAACTTGAATATGTAAAAAGAAAGAAAAAAACCCCAGGATTTTAAAGATCATATCCTAGCAGTTTGAACTGAAGGAGTAGGGCTGTCTTCCCAACAACAGAGTTTTGCGCTTCCTTGGTACCAATTAAATATTGGAGGATGTGGGCTATCAACAAAACAAGCAAACACCAGTTTGAGCTATTAGCAGCATCTTTTTATCGTTTAACAATAACCAGCAGGTTCAGTAAAAATGTTTACAAAAAGCTTTGAGGTTGTTAGATTTGAAACCCAAGGCCTTCACCTCCCCCAGCGAATGCTGAGACAGGAGCAACTGTTAAAATATATCCATGCCACTCTACAAGTATTCGATTAAAACCAGCTGGCCTTACTTTGACCAACTGCAGAGATAACAAACAGCATATGAAAGCCACAGTAAAGAATTTCCTTCGCTGGGAAAATCCTACCTTTAAAACACTGTCAAATTAAAAAACGGAACCAAACCTTGCCAGATGATTAATGGGGAAAAGAAGGATGACGAGGGGCAGGAAACCAATCGGTATTTATCTCTAGCATTCTTCTAATGTGAGGCAAAAAAATGTCTTCACAATTCTATTTTCCAATTCACTTAATCAAATTTACTTTACTTGTATTAACTACAAGTCTCCCAAGGAAAGGGCTGCAGAAAAGACGCTCCTCTCAATACCGCACTACAAAACTTTACCTGCTTTATGCCACACTTTGAAGACCAAGGTTTGCTGTGGATCCAGCAGAAGTTCTTTGGATAATCTGTTAACAAAATCATAATTTGTTACGCAAAGTAGAAAAAAGAAAGCAAGTGCAGTAAATGCCTCTGAAGATTCAGTGCTGTTGTATCTATCCAGACAGATTGGTTGCCTTCTGAAATGATGGGGGGCGGGAAACACAACAAAACCCAAAATCACTGAGCCCTCAAAAGCATGACTAGCTTGACATGGTTTCAGCTTTTGCTTATTCAAGAAGTATTTCCCTCTCCTCGCTCTTGATGTAAATTTAAAAGATAGGACGATAAAACCGCAAAGAAACAGAAATCCAGTTTCTCTCAATACTCAGTAACACAGTGACAGCAAAGCAGTGGGGTTATGGTTGAAAACTGTAATATTTGAAGTTGATTTCTGGAAAAAAACCACCCTGAAAATTGAAGTGTCAAACGTAGAACAGCTTTTTACGTTGCTTGAAGCAATACAGACATGACTCTGAGCATGAGCAACCTCTGAAACAAAACTTTCAAACTTCAGCCATCAGTCTTTCAATGGTTTCATCTTCGTATTACAAATTCCCTAAAGCCAAAAACTCAACTCAGGAGTCTGGCAGAAAAGCCCACTCCTGTGTGGGCACTGGTACATATCTGCATGCATTTTGTGATGGACAAAATAAATTCAGTACACTTTCCTGTTGCCTCTAACAGACTTGTTCCACCCAGTTTAGAAAATGCTTTTTGGCTACTGCTTTTGGAATTAATTTAAAATCTGATATTGAAACACTGGGGAAACCACAAGACTGCAAACATGGGTTTATTACTGAATATTACCGTGATTTGATCTGCTGAGGTTCCTTGGAGTGGTTGATTCATCTGCTCTAACTGAGGCTCAGATATCTAAGTCTGAGCTACGTTCCCTACAATATTTTGGCAGGCATTGGAGAGCAATAGGCATCCTGAGGGAATTTTGTCCTAAGCTGGGTCTCTAACAACGCCTGGAGGTACCTGCCTCTCTCCAGTGACTGCAGAGGAAGCCAAGGCCGAACAGCTCTGAGTCAGAAACCTAACTTCCATATATATAAAGTTTCAGTAGGTGAACCTAAACTTAGAGCTCTCCTGAACCAGGGCATCATTTCCAAGCCTGAAACCAAGTAAAACATACAGAAAAAGCCAATAAATTGGATCAAGTCTTACTCAACCTTGGCAAGAGTCCTTTAGCAATTAGCAGCCCCTTCCTCTAGATGGGGAAACTACAGATGCGCGGAAACAGACCAACTCACCCAAGGTCTTAAGCCAAAATACAACGCAGCCAAGGCTCCACGCACATCAAACTGCCCCTTCTCACGTTAGCTTTAAGACCAAGCCTCCTCAAACAACTTTTCACCCAATATGAGCACATGGTGACGGTAAAACATGGAAACAAGCATTTTTAGCTGAGAGCACAGGTCTGGTAAGTAGAAAAAACGCCCACCCCCACCGCAGCTGGATATGTCCTTTTCACACCTAGCCTGGCTGTCGGATCCAAAGTGCGTCTGTGCGAGTCCACGTCGCTTACCTTGCTTGTTGCTGAAAGTCCCAGACTGGTGAGTCTGTATTTTCTATTACTGAAGTGGTTACTGGAGCATCTGCACCAGCAACAGCGAATGACACGCAGCTACTGGGTGCTGTTACTTCACGTTCTGTCAAAGGACTCCCTAAAATTATACAGAATTAAATACAGGTTTGTTATTAATAATTCAAAAAAATAATCTAAAGGCAGTCCAGCAATTAAAACCAGATCATTAACAAATAAGTCCACCATCTAGGAAATACTCCTTTTCACTGGTGGAGCTGAAGATACTTTGTATTTACAAGGGGAGCAAATATTACATGAACCTTTTACAGAGCAGAAACTGGAATATTCAAGGGAGAAACGGGAAAACCATTTGCCCAAGATCATCTGAGAAGTCAGAGGAAAAGCTAGGAATAAAACTCAGGTTCCCAGGACCCTGTTCCAGTGCTTGATCTAACCTCCATGCTGGACCACATAGTTTCCTAGCTGCAAACACAGAAAATACCCAGCCTCGCAAAAGGCAGTTTGACCTAACAGCTGGATCGCTGAGGGGAAGCTCACTTGCACTGACTGAATAAGAAAACGCACAGCCAGTGTTAACGATACCCCAGGATTAATAAAGTTTTTTAATAGCCTCTATTAGTTCATCTCAGAAAGACTGAAACCGTTAGAGAAACTTAACATCCCTGCAAGGTAGAAACAAGTACCACTGTCCTTCAAGAAGGACATGGACTGTTGGAGCGGGGCCAGAGGAGGCCACGGGAATGCTCCGAGGGCTGGAGCCCCTCTGCTGGGGAGGCTGGGAGAGTTGGGGGTGCTCAGCCTGGAGCAGAGGAGGCTGCGGGCAGAGCTGAGTGCGGCCGCTCAGGGCTTCAAGGGGGCCCAGAGGAAAGGGGGGGACAAGCTTTTTAGTAGGGCCAGCTGGGACAGGACAAGGGGGGATGGCTTTAAACTAAACCAGGGGAGGTTTAGACTGGATCTAAGGCAGAAATTCTTTCCAGTGAGGATGGTGAAACCCTGGCAGGGGTTGCCCAGAGAGGGGGTGGAGGCCCCATCCCTGGGACCATTCCAGGCCAGGTTGGCCGGGGCTGTGAGCAACCTGATGTGGTTCAAGGTGTCCCTGCTCCTGCAGGGGGGTTGGGCTGGGGGACCTCTGGGGGTCCCTTCCAACCCAAACCATTCTATGATTCTATGATTCATCTGTTATGAAGATCTAAATACAGCAGAAAAAGCAGTATATGCTATTTTATTTCAAATTCTTGCTGGCTTCCCTCCCAACTTTTCCCACCGCCCTTCATACCCATTGCAGAAGTGGAAGTTTGTGTTACAGATCAATGGTCACAGTTCCCTGTATCTTCCCACAGTACACGCTTTGAGCAGGGATACAGCACATGGAAAGTAAAATACCGGTCACTATTAAATGCACACATGCTCCCACCAGCCCTGCTAGTGCACCAGCAGGAGATTTGAGAGAAGAAAGTCTAGTGTAGATGAGGCCTTAACATTTTGGCCAAAACATCAAAGTTTATATCAGCGCCAGGGAGGGAAAAATCAATTGCCTTCATGTCCTACTCCAGGGAGCTACACATGGGGCAGCAGGCCGGCTTTGCTGAAACTGTTTTTAAGTAGCTTCTTAATCTATGGCCAAAGTAGACCTTGGTGATTGCCCAAGCTAAGCAACGAGGATGGCCTTCACTCTGCAGTGCACCGGTGAAACCTTTACAAGACACCTCGCATAAACCTAGTTCAGGGCTAGGAACCATAAGCATTTTCTCCCTTATTCATCCGGAAATAACCTGGGAAAAGGTTTGTGAGAAAAAAGGTAACGAATTAACTCGTCTGACTTAAATGGGTACGTTTGCACTTAGAGGCAGATAGTTTATCACCAGAGGAACGCAAGGTCAAATCAAGGGATGGAGCTAGGAGTTCCCCAGATGCTTCTGGATATCATGGATTAGAGACTGGTGAATAAAAGCTGCAGAAATTATATAACAACTTGCACTGAATTACAGCCCAAAAAGGAGGAGAGATGCTTAGGGCCTCTTCCCTTCTGTATGTGACCCTTCCTCCAGGCTTGGACCCTTTTTAGCCGTGTTCACATTAGTGAGATTAATTTGCTGCAGTGTATCATGGCTTGTAAAGCTGTAGTAGCATTTTACTGCTTACAGAGCGGTTCAGATGGGGAATTTGTAGCTGGCAAAACCTGCTAGGAGAAATGGACTTAGCCAAGGGGAAACAAGATCAGACTTTGCAACCAACGATCCCGCAGTTATTACAGATTATTTCCTCCTTTCTGCTTTCCAAGGACTCGGCATGTGGCTTTGGACTTTTCCAAGACCTTGCTGGCCAGAGTGATCAAAACCAATGAGTATTAATCTGATTTAACTAAAAATAGTTCTCTTCTCTCCTGAAATCTGATTCTCTGTGAAAATATAGAATCATAGAATCGTCTAGGTTGGAAAACACCTTTAAGATCATCGAGCCCAACCGTTACCCTAACCCTGCCATCCCACCACTAAACCCTGGCCCTAAGCAAATCCCTGATCAAATGTAACTGATTTATAGTAGCTTACTGAGCTACTGCTCATTTATGCCTTGACCATGAGGATTTGCTTGAGAACAAGGTTGGTTTTTTTTGTTTTTTTTTTTTTACAATATCCACAATGACATTGGTTAAAACATGCGATGCAGAAGTCCTTGCAGATTGATAAGACTGTAGATAGGACAATTCAAATACAGATCTGGGCAATGTGAGCTCAGCTTAGAGAAATGAGCAAGACCTGTCCAGACTCGCTCACCGTCTCCTGCCTGTGAAGGCAGGCCTAAAATAAATCTTTGTAGTCAAAGGCAAACCCCAGCATTTCCCAAGTGTTAGCTTCCTTTTCTTCTAGGAAGAGAAAAGCCTATAATAGAATTATTTGCTTTAATAAGAAAGCTCAGCCATAATGAATGGAGTCTTACAGAGCCTGATTTAGCTGAGCAACTCCCAATGCCTGAACTTTGCAAAGAAGTTAGACTTAGAAAATATTAGCTTGTAAACTAAGGGCTTATATGGCTGAAGGGCTGCTGGAAATAGGTTCTTTACATTGTCCATATGACAGAACCTCTGTAAGGAGCATCCTGGCAGAGAAGCCAGGAGTGGGAAGGAAAACACCTTCCCTTTTGTGAGGGATGATCTTCCGTTAATAAATACATGGATCTACATCCCAGCGAAGTCCATGGGGAACCTTGTGCTCCTACACTTCTGTTTGTAGCTGCTTTGTGGGGAGAGTTTTGGGCCCCTCACTCCAAGAAAGACATTGCATTGCTGGAACATGTCCAGAGGAGAGCGACAAAGCTGGGGAGGGGTCTGGAGCCCCAGGCTGCTGGGGAGCGGCTGGGGGAGCTGGGGGGGTTCAGCCTGGAGCAGAGGAGGCTGAGGGGAGCCCTCATGGCTGCCTACAAGTGCCTGAGAGGAGGGGGGAGCCGGGGGGGTCGGGCTCTGCTCCCAGGGAAGGGGCGATGGGACGAGGGGCAGCGGCCTCAAGTTGTGCCAGGGCAGGGTGAGGTTGGCCCTGGGGAACAATTCCTTCCCCAAAGGGCTGTCAGGGGCTGGAAGGGGCTGCCCAGGGAAGGGGTCGAGTCCCCATCCCTGGGGGGATTGAACAGCCGGGCAGAGGCGGTGCTGAGGGCCAGGGTTTGGGGGTGGGATGGCAGGGGTAGGGGAACGGTTGGGCTTGGTGATCTTAAAGGTCTCTTCCAACCTAAACGATTCTGTGATTCTATGAGAGAATCATAGGCTCCATGCCTGCCAATCCAGCAGCCGTTTGCTATTGCTGAAGCTTATGTTTAAAAAAATACCACCCCAGACAGAAGAAAATGAGGAGACATCTGTTCGCTGGAGATGCGAGAACTACAGAAAAAGATGAAAAACAGTGCAGGAAGAGGTTAGCAATTGCAGATTGAAGTGACTTCAGTCCTTGAAAAATGCATGGAAAAATCTGTTCTAATATTGTTCGAAACAGTGCTCAAACCAGTTAGAACTTAGAGAAAAGCCTTGTTGGTTTGAACTTCTGCATTTTGTAGAACTGCATTTTAATAGAACTCATTTCATTCCCTTCCAACACTATGAAATTTAGGCTATTTATTTTCTTTGTATTGTTTGGAAGATGAAGAAAAAGCAAACAGGAAAATTGACTTGAGACCACAAGACATACGAAGAGGCTCGGGGAAACATTTTCTATCTTCACTCAGTTTCTGAAAATTGTGTATCTCCCAAAATTGTAGGGCGTTAATCATACGTAACATACTGGACTGGAAACGTATTCCAGCCTTTTTATCTGTAACACAATAATGAAATTGTAATCGTGAAGAATGAAAATTCTCCTTGAAAGCACCTTGTATAGCTTTTGTTACAGTGTATCAGTTGCCTCTCAGTTACTTCTAAAAGTCTCCTAAAATGTTGTTTGAAGGTGGAAATATTGCAATAGTGTACACCATCAAAAGAAACCTCCTTTATCCCATCAAAAACTTTGCCGTCGCAAAGTTTCCAAAGACTAAGAATTCCAGAAGATTATAGAATCATTATTAAAAAAGCCATCCGTGGGGCTCAGCAGGTATCAGAATTACTTACACTTAAATCATGGCTCATATTTGACTCTTTTAGTTGGGTTATCCCGCCATAAAATGCTGACTGTTCCTTTCTGGCATATCACCCGGACTGTGAAACTGTTGATCTTAAGAGAGATGTTTCCAGTAAACTCGGGTCAGTTCCTTATTCCTATTTGTATTTAGGTAGCATGCAATGGCCCAGAGAAGATCAGATCCCTCCCAAGCGCTGAGCAAACACAAAGTGATCAAGTCATGCAGTGCTAGAGGTGCCCGAGGTGAAGGGTAGAGCACCTGATGTGTTTTAAAGGGTTTAACTCATCTTTAACCAGGAGCTTCATTTACAGACTGCAACCTGAGGGAAATCCAAAAGGCTCCAAAAACCTGCAAATTCACCAAGCGCGTTACAATGCTGCACATCAAGATCTAAACATCACCCGCTAGGAAGGGATATTTTAATAGGCTTGGCATCAATTTAAAAGCAAAAAGCAATTCTTTGGTGACCCTCAGCATGGTGACTAGCCACCGAACTGCAACGCCCACTCTAGAGAGCGGGAAGCAGTGTGTCAAGCCTGGGTGAGCTCAGCTTGCTCTGCCCTTATGCTGCCCTTCCTCACTGCTGTGTCTGGCAGTCTCCAGATAGCACGAGCAAGCCAGCTTTACAAAGCTATTATATGCTAAAAATGCTAATTTGCAAGAGTCTTTCAGATACGAGTGTCTTGGGGTTAAGTTATTGAGCTAATGCTTAACTTCAGAATTCAGCTGTCATCTGTAACAGTGAACATTATATTATTTATAACTTGGATTTTATTAATAGAGACAGGCTGAATACTTTAACCTCCTGCTTCCCCTGTACTTATACAATGACGCAATGCTCTTGGGGTTGCAGCACTACAAGGCCAAGTTCAAAACCCATCACATCCATTCACTGTGCCGGAGTAAGTTTGAGGATTTGGTTTTAAATTGCTCCATGCAGTACCTGTTATGAACAGATCACAGAAAAAAAATAAAAAACAAAACAAAACAAAAAAAAAAAAAAAAGGGTGGGGGCGTTACCTTTTAAACTCAGATGCATTGCCCTTTCCACAAAGATATTGACAGCAACCGTGTTTTCCAGAAACATTAAGTCTTCTTCTTGGGGTTTGCCATTGGTGATTTCTGAATTTATTACATCCCGTTTCTGACTCTGATTTTCAGAAACCTGTTGGCTCAGGTCAGGTGCTTTCTCCGTGCCTTCATCTTCACTGTTGCTGTATTCCTCAGGACAGTGAAGTCTGCTGGGCAGAGCAGCAGAAGTGGAAGAAAGAACGATGTGAACACGGACAGCAGCTCCCGCTAGGTTTGCAGCGTTGCATCTGAACAATGGATAAACCCCTGTAAGAGAATTCACAACTGACAGCTAAACAAGCCAAAGGAAAACTGGGATCTTGGAAAAAAAGCTGGTACAATTCATCACAGTAACGATCTCACCTCAGACCAGCAGAATGAATTTTGGTTTTCAATGTAATTTCTATGCAAGGTATCACCCAGTGGACTGTTCGAAATATCAGCTTGTAAAGGTTAAAAGCAGGTGACCAATCCTCCAAATTGGGTAAACCGTCACAGATTACTATTTTAAAGCACATCAACTTCCTGACAGTCCTGGGAATAGTGCCTCTGGATAATTTTATACACATATATGGAAAATACAATACCTATGCAGCATAAAATTCTGTTTAAACTCTTGTTCATTCTCCCTTCCCTGAGCACACTCCAAAGAAGAGCCGATAACCTGTCCACAAATCCACCTGCAAGCTGGTGGCTGATGGATACCACGTAGGTGACAAAAGCCTAAGAAAGCAAACAAAGCAGTTTTCATGACCTTCTTGGTGTCTAGGCCTTTCCTCTGACTGCAGGCTTTCAGCCTTCTTGAGAGGCGTTATTCTTACTCGTTCTCACTCTATTATGGTGCCAAATCCGTAATTCTGAAGAGAGATTCATCAATCCATGTAGGCTAATTGCTCTCCCCATTACTGATCATTACTGCCAATTTTTCACCCATTTAAACTTGCTAAGTTTTGAATTCAGAGAAGCAAGCATTTTAACCTTCTCTTCAGTGAAAGCAGGAGTGGGGAGCTGTTGCATACAGGACAAAACGAAGCTGCAAATGTTTGCCTTAAAGTGACTACAGAGGTAACCAAACTAAAACATCAATAAAGAGGGATGAAACACGACAGCGGTCTTTAGGAACTTACCACTAACACTTAGTGGTGTCCTTGACCTCTCTGCCAACGCTGTGAGGTCGACATAGGCAGATCCAATAAGACGATCTGTATCAAGTGGTCTTTCCACATCATTTTCTTTGCCGTAGGCCCACCACACCTGGATTTCTAATTTCTCCTCCCTGAAGAACCACAGCAGTCCTTGGCTCCTTCTGAGAGTCACCTTGTTTGGTTTCTTAAAGTTCACTGTAACGTTCTCTGTGTCATCACTCAATTTTGGCCGCCGAAGCAACGTCCACGTGGCTTCCTGATTATATAGCTTGTACCTGAGGTAGCAATAAGTGCTTTTATTTAGGTGCGTCTGGCCTGCAAGCAGCACACATTGGACTGGCAGCCATACTCTTGGAGTCGAGATGGTCACAGTTGCTGGGTTGGTACCCTGCTCCCATTCGTCACTATCATCCACGCTGTCTTCGTGGCTTTCCTCACCGCTCCATCCTAAGAGCTTCGCGGCCTCCAAAACACGCTCTCTGTCATCCTGATGAGCAAAGGTCACAGAGAGTTCCAGTCCTCCCACAATGGCCTGCATGATGTTTGGGCAGTCTGAAGGCATTAAATCTTCAGGTAGGGTAACTGGGTACCAGCCTGCAATACCTTCAGGAGAAAAGACCACAATTAGAGTTATCCCACCTTTTAAAAACATCAGTAAAGAATTTTCCGCTCTCTGGTCATTAGTAAAGGACCAGTACTTGAAGTGTGTGTTTCTTGGGAAAGTTAGGAATTTGTCGAGCAATTTCTAACCTGAAAAAGCAGCAAATTGTTAGACCTCAGAAAACCTCACCGGTAGTTCCGATCCCAAAGGCATTTTACTTTCCATTTCATTAACGACACTCATTTTACCACAAAACTGTCCCCCATGAATCTCCAATTCTAAAAGGAGGCATTCTCAGGTTTTTTTCCTCCTCCCTTCCCATTAAAAATAAACCCAAAACTTCATCTTGGAGAAAACTAGCACTATATTGAGATTAAAGTAAAAATAACCAAGATGATAATGAAAACATTACTATTACAAGACATTATCATCACAAACTAACACTAGATAGAGGAGATATTTTATATTTAGCTTAAAAAAAGTTAATCCAACTGCTTTCTAATCTATCTAAGCCTTTGTTTTGGGCTATGACATCCCAAAAGCAATCCACTGAGCACTGCTACTCTCGGACTTTCCATCTTAAGGTAGAAAATAAATGGCATTAAATAATATATTAAGGAGGTTAATATTCAATTCAGCTGCTATACATCCTGCACCCTGAAAACTGACCGTCAAACAACAACCCGTATATGAGTTTTCTAATAAAGGATTTTTAATGAAGGCATGTGCAATGTCCGAGAGAACTTTAGTCTGGAAAAAAAAAACAACAACCAACCAACCAAACAATACCCCCTAAAATGGAAATGAAAATTATTTTAAGCAATTACTATAGCATTTACCCCGAATGTCAGCAGCATAATGCTGCTGTATTACCTGATCTTCTTCTCAGCAGGTCTCTGGTTGGAATTGTCACTGTCCCAAGAAGATAATCTCTTGATGTCCGAGCTGCCGATGTCTCAGTGGCTGGAAAATAAATAATTTTACAAATACATCAAACTGGAATGTGAGATTTCAAAGCGATTCAGACAGTGTCTCCATTGAAAGAACGCTGTACTGCCTCAACAGCAAATGGCTCAGCTGTCATACTGAAAACACTTTTAACCCATGAAAGAACCACCAGGACAAAACAAATGGCCCAGTATGTATCAGGCCAAAATCTGAGAAACAGGGGCGTGAACAAAAGCTGTCTGTAAGCATTGCCAGTGCACATTTGTTACAGGATATGTGCTCCACCACCATGGAATTTGGAGAAACTTTTAGGGAATATTTCCACAGATGAACATTAAGGAACCAGTGGGGAGGTAGCAGACAGTTACCCTAAAAACATGCCACTCCTGATTTCTCTCCCCCAGTGTCAACTTTAGGTAAAATCTGTTTATAAAATAATTCTACAACATGTTGTTATGTTGTAAAAGAATCCTGCCTATCTGTCACAGGATCACTGGAGGATTTTAAGCTACCACTTCTCTGAACCTCCATTCCCTTGTTCATGAAGTGGAGGCAATAAGGCATGCACATACAAAGGCAGGGTTCTCCAAGAGTCAAGCACTAATGCTGTTAATTGCATTCGCTTTTAATTTAAAATGTGATCTTAGAATCGTTTAGGTTGGAAAAGCCCTTTCAGCTCCCCCAGCCCAACCGTTCCCCTACCCCTGCCATCCCACCCCCAAACCCTGGCCCTCAGCACCGCCTCTGCCCGGCTGTTAATCCCCCCAGGGCTGGGGACTCGACCCCTTCCCTGGGCAGCCCCTTCCAGGGCCTGACAGCCCTTTGGGGAAGGAATTGTTCCCCAGGGCCAACCTCACCCTGCCCGGCACAACTTGAGGCCGCTGCCCCTCGTCCCATCGCCCCTTCCCTGGGAGCAGAGCCCGACCCCCCCGGCTCCCCCCTCCCTCGGCCGGGGAGCCCCCTGAACCCCCCCAGCTGCTCCCCAGCAGCCTGGGGCTCCAGACCCCTCCCCAGCTTTCTTGCTCTCCTCTGGACACGTTCCAGCAACCCAACGTCTTTCTTGTAGTGAGGGGCCCAACAACAAACACAGCATTCGAGGGGCGGCCTCGCCAGTGCCTCCTACAGGGGCACGATCACTTTCCTACTCCTGCTGGCCACACTATTCCTGATACAAGCCAGTAACTAAAAATTAAGGGGACTGGATCATTCCACAACAGCACGCAGTCTGTAATCTCTGGTCCTCCTTACCTGACTTGCTGCTCTGATGGTAGACAGAGAAGACGATACTGGCAGACTGCAAGAGTTCCCCCAGACAAGAGGCTTCTCCACTGCTCTTCTGAATGATGAGGTTACAAGGAAACTCTATGTGATGCTCAAACTCTGGGCAGAAGGTACGAGCCACAGCTCGTGTGTTGCGTCTCTCTGCCTCAGGTAGGAAGGAGAGGTGCACAGAGACATAAGCATTAACTCCCACACCTGCATAGTACTGGACTGAGGGGTTCTTCTGTGCCACAGCTCTTCATTGAGTAAGTAAAAAGAAAAGAAGAGAGAGAATTAATATAATATACAAGGAATCTAGGGACCAACACAATTAAAGCAAAGATTTCAAGTCTCCACGGTGAAAAGATTGGACAAAACAGTGAATGTCATCAGTCAAAACAGATGTGGGTTCTGGCTGCATATTCTTTTTCCCCCTTTTTTTTTTTTCATCTGAACATACTAGGAACAGGTATGAAACAGTGAGAGTAACTATCACAAAGTCCATCACTGGTGGCTGTGCTCTTATCATTGTCAGGATCCGAGACCAAAGTGGTTAAGAAAGCGCTCAGCACCTTTAAAAATATGCCATACTGTAGAAAAAGCTGTAGGATAACTTCCCAGAGAACCTGCTCCAGAAGGGAGCCAAAAGGCCAAGCCAAATTATTTTTACAGACTAGTACTGACGAGCAAAAGGAGGTGAAATTAGCAGATGGAATTATTTACAAGTAAAACAGACCCAGGTATTACTCAGGTCACACACCTGAAGGATAAGGAGTCTGAGGTCATTCCACTTTCTTAACTTCTCCAAGCACTACACAGTAGTGATCCTCATCTTACAGAGTCTGCTTAACTTAGGATGGATCAGGAGCTCAGCAACACTGAGAAAGGGTCAGTGAGCACTGCTCTAGAATGACAGGAGCCATCCTTCTCTTACGGAATTGACTCCCTCTCCTCTAGCCCTTTCTTAATTCTTGAAAACCGCATATTGGAACTAAGTTCAGGTGATACCGTGCACCTCGAGCAGCGGCTTTCTGGTGAAGTGGAACGTTTCATTTACTAGTTAGTTTACGGATGTTTCCACAGGGAAATTCAAGAAAACACATCTCAGCTAGCCTTTAAACAGCATCAGTAGCACCAAGAGCCAATGCCCAGACAGGTACCATTTCATATCAGACAATTTTTATATCAGCCTTTGCTGTAGAAGAATGTGGAAGCGCAGAAAAATGTGCCCTTGCGGTCTCAAGCCTCCTGCAGAACGAATGCTACCACACTGTACTGCAGCTTAAGGGACAAAAATAACCACTGATGTTCTTTATAAAAAGTTATTTTCACTTCTGATCAGAACCCAGTTTGAATCTCGGTCCCTGCAGATGGAAAGTTGGCCAGTTACAATTTGTTCTAATCTAATGTCTCAGCCTGCTGCCTCCAGATAAAGCTATTTTAAGAGAAAAATCTTGCTTTTTAAATTAGGCTTTACCTAGCTGCTGCTTGCAAACCAGCTGCTCTGTGTATTTGTACAGAAAGAGAAACAGCTTGAGCAGTTATTCCTGCTGCTGTTTTCATGGACTGTTGGTATCTCACACTCACATCAAGCAAGCCTGGATTAAATGAAAGAAAGAAAGGAAAGAAACGGTCAGGTTTTTATACAGTTACATCCAATATAATCAATACTTAGTTATTCTGCTTAATACAAAACTTAGTTTATTAATGCAAAAAAATAACTCCATAGGAAATCCATTGAGAAGGGCTGTGCGAGATGCTGTACTTCAGCCAGAAGTGACAGCCTGATACAGGAGGCACAGAAGGAAATTTTAAGGACTGCATCCTGCAACCTGCCCCACTGCCAGTCAGATCGGATGGTCTTAATGGTTCCTTCTCTTTGGCAAATTCATAGCATAGTAAAAACTAAGAGAGGCTGCTTAATCCAGCCACGCCCTCATGTGTGCATTCATCATAATACTTTTAAAATATCCTACTGCAGCATTTCAACACGTCTTTTTTTATAGCACTGCAGGGACAAAATCTTAGGAGGGACAGATTTTCTGCTGCTGCACGTGGCTAACCTATTACAAAATAACTGAAGCATACAGAACTCCCTCTCCAGCCCCAGCTTTTTTCTGGCCATTTTTTCCAAGGAGCTGCCTCAGATTTCCTCAGTGGCCTTCCCAGAGCTGATGTTTGGATCATTTGAAAGAACTGCAGCAGAACAGAAAGAAGGCTCTGCCACGTACCATAAACAGCCCTTCTTCAGATCTCCCATTCCCTACCTTACATGGGAAGCTTAACTACAGACTGAGGCTTGTTTGGCAGCTAACCAGTTCAATATGCAGGGAGGCCTTTTTTAAAACTTGTTAGGAGTTTGAGGGTTGCTCATGTTTAATCACTGATTCTTCACTAGGTATGGTGATAGTGAAAGCTGGGAGGAAAAACACTCATGGCTGGTATCAGTTTCCAACACAAATACATATTTTACCCCATGCAACGCTACAGGTATGGGGAAGAGTGGCTGGAAAGCGGAGCGGAAAGGCCGGGGGGGTGGCGCGTGGAGCGGGCAGGGCAGGGACCGCCCCTGTGGGGGGGGGGGGCGGCCTCAAGTTGTGCCAGGGCAGGGTGAGGTTGGCCCTGGGGAACAATTCCTTCCCCAAAGGGCTGTCAGGCCCTGGAAGGGGCTGCCCAGGGAAGGGGTCGAGTCCCCAGCCCTGGGGGGATTTAACAGCCGGGCAGAGGCGGTGCTGAGGGCCAGGGTTTGGGGGTGGGATGGCAGGGGTAGGGGAACGGTTGAGACTTGATGAGCTTAAAGGGCTTTTCCAACCTCAGTGATTCTATGATTCTATGATTTTTATTTCTCTTGGCAGCAAATACACAGACTTTCACTTTTAAATATGAAGTGAAAACCCATACGCCTTCCTTACCTGAAGACCGCAGATGAAATTCCTCTGAGGAATCAGTCCTGGGGACCAATGGAAGATTGAAAGTCTGTATCCCTATTTCTTCACGATGCTGCATAGTCACCATGGCACACAGCCGTGACAAAGGCAAGGTCCCTTTGGCAACCATCTGGTCTCTGACATTTGGGTAATAATACCTGGTAAGACACAAAGAAGCAGCCTCAATCATGCTGTCTTGATGATGACAAATGATCATTATTTCTCTCAAGACTGTACATAAGTCAACATTAATTTGTGTGTCTCCAAGCACTAGTTAGTCTCCTGACAGCTAAGGGATAAACTCAAGTAAGTGAATTTCCGGAGGAAAAAAAAAACCCAAACAAACAGTAAGTGCTCATGTAGATAATGCTACAAATCACAAATGCACTCATCATAGCAAGTCAACTAGCAGAAACTCTAGTAAAAATTGGCACCCCAAATGCAAACAAGAAAAGGATCTGGCACCAAATATTCTCCACTCTCAACTTCCATTAATAAATAAAAATGCTACTTGCAGAACAGATTTGTGGTACCAGCTTGTGAGTGTAAAAAACGACTCTAGACCATTTCTTACTGTGCTACTTGGCTTCAGACTCATCCTAAAATGAGCTTTGGCTATCTAATGAACAACAAATAGACCAGGAGAAAGGCACCCACTGGGTTTTCAGCAGCAGTGACTGAGTAACGTGGTAGCACTATAAACTTGAGTTTCTCTTTCCATTTTGGGACAAATATCTTTATCAATGACCTGGATGAGGGGATTGAGTGTGCCCTCAGTAAATTTGCAGACGACACCAAACTGGGTGGGAGTGTGGATCTGCTGGAGGGGAGGAGGGCTCTGCAGAGGGACCTGGCCAGGCTGGATCCATGGGCCCAGGCCAACTGTATGAGGTTCAACAAGGCCAAGGGCCGGGTCCTGCCCTGGGGTCACCACAACCCCAGGCAGCGCTCCAGGCGTGGGGCAGAGGGGCTGGAAAGCTGCCCGGTGGAAAAGGCCCTGGGGGGGTTGGTCGAGAGGGGGCTGGAGAGGAGCCAGCAGGGTGCCCAGGTGGCCAAGAAGGCCAATGGCATCCTGGCTTGTATCAGGAGTGGTGTGGCCAGCAGGAGCAGGGCAGGGACCGTGCCCCTGTACTCGGTGCTGGTGAGGCCGCACCTCGAATGCTGTGTTCAGTTTTGGGCCCCTCACTCCAAGAAAGATGTTGCCTTGCTGGAACAGGTCCAGAGGAGAGCAACCAAGCTGGGGAGGGGTCTGGAGCACAAGTCATACGAGGAGCGGCTGGGGGAGCTGGGGGGGTTCAGCCTGGAGCAGAGGAGGCTGAGGGGAGCCCTCATCGCCCTCTACAACTGCCTGAGAGGAGGGGGGAGCCGGGGGGGTCGGGCTCTTCTCCCTGGTAACAGATGATAGGACGAGGGGGAATGGCTTGAAGCTGCACCAGGGCAGGTTTAGGCTGGACATTAGGAAAAACTTCTTCCCCGAGAGGGTTGTCAGGCTCTGGAATGGGCTGCCCAGGGAGGTGGTGGAGTCCTCATCCCTGGAGGTATTTAAAAGAAGGATCGATGAGGTGCTGAGGGCCAGGGTTTAGTGGTGGGGTGGCAGGGTTAGGTTAAAGGTTGGACTCGATGATCTTAAAGGGCTTTTCCAACCGAGGTGATTCTATGAAATCGTGATCATTAATTGGCTGTTTGAGTCAATAGTACTGAACAGTACTCCCAGCACCTTGGAATATTACGCCCCTTGGTTTCTACTTCTTCCCCATACACTTCTTGGAGTAATTTAAGATGCTGACAGCATCATAGCAAGGTCTCTCTTGATTTGGAATCTGGCAGTCAGTGTCTAATCTCCTTCCTAATTACAAGGATTGTTGGTAAGCTTTTTCCATTTCAAATATTTCAAATATTTCAAACTGGCAAGAGGATCTTTAGAGAATTCTTAAAAGTCTTCCGCCTCAGTAATTTGCTCCTTTCACCCAAAAGAGCCTAAATTTACTATCAGTGAGTGATCAGGGGGAGATTAAACCAAAGTACAATCATCCTCAAGAAACCGCATTAAAGCACATTTTTGAAATACCAGGTACTAACACAATTGGTCGCTTCAGCTGCTCTGGTCATTACCAACATTAAACACATCCAGCTTGTAATAATTCTCATGTGAACTCGTGAATTTTAAATTGCTTGGTTTGTTTACTACAGAACGAACACGTTACAATTATTATAATTATGCTTTTCTAAAGCTACCTGTCTTCACAGTCTCTGCCTTCCGTTACTAGTAACTAGTTTCAGTTGCCAAAGAAACTACGATTTGAACTTCCCAACATTTTATAGTATATTCTTTTGTACTCGAGTGAATTGTATTAGGGAAAAATAAACAACAAAACAATGAAATTATATTGCCAGGGTGCTATTAAGTAAAATTTAGATGTGCAATGCTACTTTTAGATCACTATACTGATAACAAAGTGGAAGAAAGCAAACTAAGAGCACACACTTTCTAATGATGGTGTAAGAAGAAAAGTTATCAGCACTCTTGGGGGGAAAAACAGGCTCACGTGTCTCAAATGCAATCTTAAATGCAGATATTCATCACCAAATGTTGATAAGCTCACTATTTTTTCACTTATTATTAAATATCCATCCCACAACTAGAGATTTTTCCATACCAGATAAGTCTCTATCTCCATTGCTACAAGGAATGGGATGTTATTCCGTACCTGCACCAGACTTCAAACTGGATTCCTCCTCCAGCTGCTCCTGGTGTCATAAAGGCACTGACTAGAAGCCTCTGGACTGGGACATCAGCAGGAACCACCAAGGAATGATGATGCTCATCATTAAAGATGGGATCAGGGACACACAAAGTGGTTGCTGTCCGGAATGGCTTTAATCTGATGCCTACAAGTCAAGAAGAGTTGGTTAAAAATGCTTGCATTTGAGGGTTTCAGCCTTTTTCTGTTTGCAGTCTTTCAGGAGGCACGACCTGTGGACACTAGGTTACATCCTCCTGCCAGAAGGCTTGTTCTTCTGAGTTTCACTTCACAAATCTTTTATGAGCAGTTCATGAAGTCCCATGAACCTGTGAGCCACAGGCTGAAAACTATGGTTAAATGTGGCTGGAAGCTGACGTAGTCCACAGGAGTTGCTACGGCACAAGGTCACTGACTGTCATTTTTCAGAGGAAGCATATATTACTGATTCAAAGCACTCAAGAGGAACACCAAGTTCTTTTCTACTATTGTAATTATTTAAATACTGCTTTACAATCCTAATGGTCTAAACCAATCAAGTCTTCTCTTAGTGTATCCATGAAAATGAGCATCTTGAAAGGCTTGTGTATGTAAAGCCTTTGTTTAATTTAACTGTGTACAATCTTAGCATTCCCTGTGAATCTGTTCTTGCATCTTTGCAGGATCAGCTGGCAAAGCCCTCTAGGATCTTTACCAAAAAGGTACCACGAGAAGAGACTCAGAGCTAAGTATCTTTTTTTTTGGCTGGGAACTTTGCCACCTGCCTCAGCCACAGCAGGCTTTTAATTTACTGATGCAGCCCAAGTACAGTTGTACACAGATCTGAGGAAAGCAAGCATTGTGGTGTACCTGGACTTTAGTAAGGCCTTTGACACCATTGCCCATAGCATTCTGCTGAAGAAACTGGCTGCCCATGGCCTGGACCATAGGAAAAATGTCTTCCTCAAAAGGATTGTCAAGCATTGGAACGGGCTGCCCAGGGAAAAGGGTCGAGTCCCCATCTGGGTAGACAAGGTGCTTAGGGACAGGGTTTAATGGTGGACAGGTACAGTTGGGCTTGATGATCTTAAAGGTCTTTCCCAATCAAATGATTCTGTGATTCATTGTCTGCATTATGAAAGCTCAGAGAAACACAAATCCTCTTATTTAAGCAGAGAGAACATCACTAAACAATAGTTAACTGAAGCAATGCTCTAAATGAGGATGGATTATAAAAGAAACTCACCATCCTCATGCAATTCAGTTCCTTGCAGTGCACCATAACCAGCCTCCTGAACAGGGAAATAGTACTGTATGTAGCAGTCAGCCTCTCCCCAGACAGTGGACTGTAAGGGAGTGAGTCCCTTCATGCTCTCCACGTGGATCTCAAACACGTGCTCTGTCAGGGCTTCCCCTTCTTGGTCTAACTGCTAATAAAACAAAGGAAGTCCACATGGAATGGATGACTCTTTAGGAAACAACATACAGGAGGACTGGGGACATGAGATTCTAAGAAGCCTGACAGAGGGAGATCAGAACCACTATCTGCTATTTTCTCTCTAAAGTTCACAGAAACCTTGAAAGCAAGGGGTTTTTTTTCTGAAAAATCAAATTACAATTTTTTTTTCCTGCAAAGCAAAAAACCACAGCACATAAAAAGCATGAAAGTTCATACATATCCAACTCAAAGGTAGTGGCAGAACCCATATGGTACAGAATAAAGCTGTGAGAGTTAAGATTTTGTAGAATTATTTATTTTTTTTTACTGCACTTGTCATGTAGATTGAAGCAGTGGCTATGCAGAGCAGTAAAAAGGGCAATAATATCAAAACTGGTGAGGGAAAGCGGTTAAGAAAAGAGTACAAACAATATAATTCTGCAAAGAATGTGATCATTTGTAAAAAAATTGGCTACAACCTCAAAAGAGATTTGAGATCACTGGTCTGCTAGTGAACCCACTGGGAAAATCCTTTTCATGTGTCCCTAACGACAAGAATGGGAATTTATTGAGCAATACCGTTGTGGGCTTTGTAGGAGGAGGGTCCAGAGAATGGGAAGGGCGCTGCGTGACGGGAGGTACCATTCCTTCTTCATTTTTGAGCCTTTGCAGTGCCACTATTTGATCAGCTGACCCCATGGCCAGAATGACCCTCAGGCTTCCACTCCTACTGCCGGTAAAAACATCAATCACAGGCATATAGCTGTCCACAGCAACCACTGGGTACTGAGCTTGAAGAAGCAGGTGGGAAATCTTTGGATCTCTAGAACAGATTAAAACAAACAAACAAACCCAAAAGCCCCAGCATGAGAATGAGCCGTCTGAATACGAACATGATCACACAAAGCTCATTTTAGATGGGACTTACAATGCAGCTAGAAACCAATCTATTTCCATTCCTATCAAATCCATCTCAATTACATTAGTCTTCACAAAGGACAGATCCATGAGCTACTTTCAGCAATGAGAAAGCCCAGCTCTCAAAAAACTAACATGGCCTTAGCTGTAAGCCAGCCTAGAAAACTGTGAGCGAGGTGATGAACTGGAACGAGACTCCTATTAATAGACTGCGGCCACATTACAGTTTTATGAGGCAGTTCTGTGCCTTTGGGGATGGACTTGGGCAGGAAGAAAAGAAGGAACAGGGACAGTCTCCCAGAAAAATGTAGAAACCTCTAATAATACACAGAAGATACATACAAGTAAACTACAGTGGATTGCCAAAAAAAAATTATACAAAAGACACGCTAATAATTAACAAAGTAGGGGCCAGTCAGTTCCAGCACCATCTGATTTCCACCTATCACCAGTCTGACCAAAATAAAAGGAATTAATTAATCCCTTGCATTAGAAAGAATCTCTTCTGTCCAGTATTTCCGTTCATTTAAATTGCTTTAAGCAGGTGTATTACTTGACTGAACAAGAAGCCAAAACATTAAACCAAAAAGAACAAAGAGCTCTGGAGAGACCCGTTGAATAAGGCGACAATTAAAACATGAAGTATTTAACGACCTTTTTGACACCACAGGGATCATCCTGCACTGTGCAAACTGACAGCATCCCTAGCAATGGGATCTATGCAGAGGATAATCAGGAACGAAACCACTCCATCAGTCATAACCTCAGAAAATCACCAATGGAAAGCCACGCTGACTTGTTCCGTGCAGTCACTTTGATCTCTTAATAGTTTTACTCTTCCACGGGACCATGAGTTACCCTGGCTCCAAACCTGATGGAGCACAGTGTCTTTATTTCTCCCAGTCCACTTGTATTTCTGTACGAGGACCTTGTAACTTACCCATACGCTGCCCAGTGTAGGAAAGCTCCAGAGGAAGCTTGGCAGGACAAAAATGCCTTTTGCTATAAAGTATAATTAAGAACCCTCCCATACAAACGCCAGACACCATCCTTCCCTTCTTTCACTGAGCATCAGTTCGGATATAGAATCATAGAATCACCTCGGTTGGAAAAGCCCTTTAAGATCATCAAGTCCAACCGTTAACCTAACCCTGCCATCCCACCACTAAACCCTGGCCCTCAGCACCTCATCCATCCTTCTTTTAAATACCTCCAGGGATGGGGACTCCACCACCTCCCTGGGCAGCCCATTCCAGACCCTGACAGCCCTCTCGGGGAAGAAGTTTTTCCTAATGTCCAGCCTAAACCTGCCCTGGCGCAGCTTCAGACCATTCCCCCTCGTCCTATCATCTGTTACCAGGGAGCAGAGCCCGACCCCCCCGGCTCCCCCCCCTCTCAGGCAGTTGTAGAGGGCGATGAGGGCTCCCCTCAGCCTCCTCTGCTCCAGGCTGAACCCCCCCAGCTCCCCCAGCCGCTCCTCGTATGACTTGTGCTCCAGACCCCTCCCCAGCTTGGTTGCTCTCCTCTGGACCTGTTCCAGCAAGGCAACATCTTTCTTGGAGTGAGGGGCCCAAAACTGAACACAGGATTCCAGGGGCGGCCTCACCAGCACCGAGTACAGGGGCACGGTCACTTCCCTACTCCTGCTGGCCACACCACTCCTGATACAAGCCAGGATGCCATTGGCCTTCTTGGCCACCTGGGCACATTGCTGGCTCATATTCAGCCGGCTGTCAATATCCCAACCCAATAAAATATGGAACAAAGGTGTTTACTTGAACGAGATGTAGAACTGATGCAGAGGAAGTTTCACTAATCCCAGCAGTCTGTCACAGCCAGGGCTTCCCAACCTGTTCCACGCTTCGATAATCATGACGTTGTTCTTCAGCCGCTCCAAGTGTTTGGAAGTCAACGAAAAAGGCATCACCTGAAAGAGTTTACCGCAGAACTAGTACGCAGAATACACTGGAAGCTCTTTGCTAAGTACAGGGCGTTCTGCAAACGCTACATTATTCCACTCTACAGAATCGTGCTCTTTAGAAACAGAAATTAAAAATTAATTAATTAAAAATTGCCTAACAAGTTTCAGAAAACTGGTCGGCTTGGAAAAGAGCTAGCCAGGAAAATAAACAGAATTCAGATAAATTTTAACATAAAATCATACGCTATCTTAAAAAACATTGCTTTTATCTTTAAATGCCTGTTTACTAAACAATAGATAAATTGTCTCAGATGCCTTTTGCTATGTTTTTGCATTTCACTCTTTCAGCTGAAGACTAAGGAGTCTCACAAATCATTAGGTATTGTTAAAAGTAAAACAACTGCATTTGAGCATCCTGACATTTCCAAAGAAAAATGTCAACAAAAAATTTACAAATTCATAATGCTATTAAATGCCTGAAATTCTGCTGTTTGCCAGGAGAAGGCTCTGGCCCATATTAGGCCAATAACACACACTTCTGTGCTGGTACATTCATTGAGAAGAAAAAGAACACCGAGCAATGAAACAAACCAAAAAATTCCACATCTGCATATGAGGATGCCACCGATATGTTTTCTTGCCAAAACAGAAGAAAGGAGAAGTCAACTTTTTTAAAGTTTTAACCTCAACTTTTCTTCTGTACTTCAAAAGCCTCGTATATTATTCGGATGATTCAAGGAACTGCATTTCCAGCTGTGCACTGCAGCCAAAACAATACTGAAAATACTTTTAATCACAGAATCATAGAATCATTTAGATTGGAAAAGACCTTTAAGATCATCAAGCCCAACCATTCCCCTAACCCTGCCATCCCACCACTAAAACCTGGCCCTAAGCACCTCCTCTGCCTGGCTTTTAAATACCCCCAGGGATGGGGACGCGACCCTTTCCCTGGGCAGCCCCTTCCAGTGCTTGACAACCCTTTCAGGGAAGAAATTTTTCCTAATGTCCAACCTAAACCTGCCCTGGCGCAATATACTGGACAGAGCCAAGCAGAGAAGTTCCTACATATGTAAGAGATATTTATCTTTGAAATATGTTTGTCAGTGTGGAATAGCACATCTCAGTGTTAAGTGCAAGGCTTGTGACTTGCCTGAGAAAAATTAAAGGCAGGTTGTGTTGTGCCCCATATGACAGCAGATCTCGTTGCCTCCTCGGTGTTCAGCAGCTTGCAGTTTAAGTAGACGTTACAAGAACTGTGGAGCCCGTAGTCTTCAGCAACAAAATCCTTTCCATCAGGCACCATCAACAGCACGTGCAGTAATAACCCATCCTCTTCAGATGCAGTTATTTGTGTCATCAGGTTACGGGCTACGGAGGTCGGTACAGCCTGCGGTGGCTGCACGATGTTTATGCCGGCTGCTCCTGTCTTCTGCGAGTCCTCGTAGCTGTGAAGATTCAAGCAGCGAGGGCTTTCTGCATTTACATTCGTCTTGTTGGGCTCCTGGAATTCCAGCCGGGGACTTCTTACAGCGTGAGCTGGGATGCGCTGCGCGGCCGCAGCTGACCTGGCAGCGGTGCGAGTGAAGTCTTTGTTGTCGGCTGCGAGCTCTAAGGATACCTGCATCGTGCAAGGCAAGGCGGGCCCATCAGAAGCCGTGCCCCACACAAAGACAACAGACTGCAACACAAACTCAGGAAAATGCATTGTACTTTTTTGTTCAAGAACTGTGTTAGATCATCAGCCAGAAGGCTTACCTTTAGCCACATGCTGGTTACAAGCTACAACTGTTACTGCAAAATAAACTACATGAAGTTTTATCAAATAAAGCAGTAACTGATGTACAAACCCATACGATTACAGCTGAATAAAGGCAAAAATTAAAACCAATCACAAAGCTGACTGAAAAATGAACACCTACCTAGCCAAGGTGAAAAGTAATGTGACAAACTATCACAACTGTCATTTGCTCCACTTCGCTACAGCACTTGCTGCCTCAGAAAAATTGTTAAAAAGAAATGTTCCTCTCCAAATGTTTTCTTTCACTGCTCTTTCACTTTTACATTCCCTGCTGATTTTAGCTGTCCCTAACTCCTCTCCCTTCCGTGGGCTCCTTTTTCTCCCTAACAGTCTACATACTACATTGCATTTGTCTTCTTTTTTTCTGAGGTTGGGGTTTTTGGCTTTTGTTTTGTTTTTTAATGCTCTGTCCTATGTTAGAATTGCCTCTCCATGTTGTCAAGATTTGCAAGAGACTCATGTGAATGAGAATGTGTGTGTAAAAGCAATGAAAGGAACACCAGAACAAGGGTTAAAGGAATCCCAAGTGTTAATTGCTACAGAGCATCATAGATCTGCTGGACTCATTCACATGACAAAACAGCAAGAAGGGGGGGAACAAACTGAAGCCCAGAAGATAGGGTACCAGGATAAAGAGAAGGAGTGGAGCCATAAAATGCCCAAATAAGGAAAAAAAAAAAAGATCAGACTCAAGAATTTTGCCTATGACTTTAGAGGGATGAGACAAGATATTGCGGCAAAAGATCCCAAACAGCATCTAGTCCTGAAGGGTATAAAGAACATGTCCAAATATGAGGAATTCAGGGCCATCTGTCAGAAAGAACCCAAGAAATGCAAAGTGGTCTCAATAGCTGACATCCCTTCTCCTCCATGCCCTGGCCAGAAGAGCTGGACACACACATAGCTGACAGGCAGGTATTACACCGAAGTGAAACCCCCAAAATCAGTTTTCTTTAAGTATTAGCTTCCCCTTCCACAAGTTCTTGCATTGAACTTCAGTTCATTAATTCCTCAACCACCTCCTTCCACTTTTCTCCTCTCAGACCCTCTTCCACTCCATTCTCTCCTGCCCAACACATCATTTCTTCTCCCTGCCTTCAATTCACTCCTCCCACACCTAACCTCTACATTTTACGTTTCACCCTTCTGCGCCTCCTCTACTGACAGAGAACATCACTCATCCTGTGAATTACCAAGCAACGGAAAGAGTCCACGCTCACGTTCTCTGGGAATAATTTAGAAGCTCTGAATGTAAAATTCCCAATACTCCCTTAAACCTTCGCTTGCTAATCTAGAGAGCTGTCTATCCTCAGAACTGACAAATCTCTCAAATGTGCTGGGGTGGCTTCTGTGAGAAGCTGCCAGAAGCTTTCCCTGTGTCCGCCGCCGGCCAAGGCCAAGCCCATCAGTGACAGTGGTAGCACCTCTGGGATAACGTATTTAAGAAGGGAAAAACCCTGCTGCAGGACAGTAGTTGGAGGGAGGAAGTGAGAGGATGTGAGAGAAAACCCCCCCCGGAGGAGGTGCTCCAGGTGCTGGAGCAGTTTCCCCTGCAGCCTGTGATGAAGACCGTGGTGGGGCAGGCTGTGCCCCTGCAGCCCAGGGAAGCCCAGGGGGAGCAGATCCCCACCTGCAGCCTGGGGAGGACCCCATGCTGGAGCAGGGGGGTCCCCGAAGGAGGTGGTGACCCCGTGGGAAGCCCCGCTGGAGCAGGGGGGGGAGGATCACGCTGGAGCCGTGTGTGAAGAACTGTAGCCCGTGGGAAGGACCCACGCTGGGGCAGTGCATGGAGGACTGTCTGCAGTGGGGGGAACCCCAGGCTGGAGCAGGGGAGGAGTGTGAGGAGTCCTGCCCTGAGGAGGAAGGAGTAGCAGGGACAGTGTGAGATGAACTGACCACAACCCCCATTCCCAGTCTCCCTGTGCAGCTCAGGGGGAGGAGGGAGAGAATTTGGGAGTGAAGTTGAGCCTGGGAAGAAGGGAGGGGTGGAGGGAAGGTGTTTTAAGATTCAGGGGTTTTTTATCCTCTCCTACTCTGATTTGATTGGCAATAAATTAAATGAATTTCACCAAGCTGAGCCTGTTTTGCCCATGACGGTAACTGGCGAATGATCTCCCCCTGTCCTCATCTCAACCCATGAGCCTTTCGATAGATTTTTCTCTCCCCTGTCCTGTTAAAGAGAGGAGCGACAGAGCAGCTTCGCTGGGCACCCGGCATCCAGCCAAGGTCAACCCATCACACAAACCTTCATCTCCCAGGCTTGGCAAATTAAAACAAAGGGAGAAAAGAAAGAGGAGGAAAAAATTTAAAAAGAGAGAATACCCAGCCAAAATTAGTAACAACAGGTCGTTTAACTCAAACCCTATATGGTAAAACACGTACCTTTAGCGGTCCAACCTGTGTTTGACCTCCCTCTTTTTCCACAGGTATTTCACAGCTGACAGTGAGCAACTCAGACTGAATAACCTTGCATAACTGAAGCGCTGCTGAGCCAATGGCCACTGGCTGAGGGCAGAAAAAGAATCCATTTTGCAAGATTTCTGTCAGGTTTAAAAAAAACCTAAGGGCACATTGTGAAACAAAAGCATATTCTGGGAAGCTGTGGTCAGCTACTCACCCTCCCCACTCCCATATCACTAGTTTTACCAATGGGGGGATGTAGGGAAGTTTCCCTTAGTTCCAATTTCAAGGATCACTCGGACAACAATATGGAAAATTCTCCCGGTACCTACAGTAAACAGTTCCAGGTTAATGCAAAACCAAACACCCCAAGTCCTAGGAACTGAGCAAAATTTCCACAGATCTTTAATGCAATTTATTCACCCACGAAACAAAGCTCCCATTAGAACAGATGGACAGATATTGTTGGTGTTGAGTAAAACAAAGCGTAAGCTGAGTTAACACCCCTCACTGACTTCATCACATGCAGATGATTATGCAAATATTTGTAGCCAAATGAAAGACACTTTTTTTGCCCCTCCATTTGCACAAGTTACATCACTTTCTCACACCTCATATTATTCCCCTTGTCCTAGGCAGAGTAACAATATCAACTGCATCCACATTAACTCATTCTATATGGCTAAACGAGCTGTGTTCTCATTGAAGACGAATGCTCGTAATCGATCCAATAGGCTTAAAGAGCAAGAGATCAATTTTAAAGATGAGGGAAAGAATTTTTTTGGCCTGTCAGTCTTGAACTCAGAAGACCATTCAGCTGGGTGACGAGATTGAACAGCTAAACTTACAATATCTGCACATATTGTCACTTCCCTTCATAATATCTGGCAACAGTCGATTAAGAAGTGGCTCGAGTCAAGCCACGTTATTTTGTCTGCTTTGCCTCTGATGGTTGAGATGGCGGCAACTGCAATGCAGCATTGCCAAAGACTTAGAAAAGCCACCGCTGTCTGCATAAGTATTTGGAGGAAATAGAAACGCAAAGAATTTCTTTGCTTTTCAGTACACAAAGTATAAACAGCTTTTAACAAGTACCTTTTTCTGTGTGCTTTTCCTCATGTAGATTTTAAAAGCAAGGTCAGAACTCCACCAGTGCTCTATCATCGTTCCACCAAAACGGACAGGGAACACAAACCGCTGCTGAAATTTCACCGCTGCGAGGAAGATAGAGACTTGTGAGCTATTAGCTGGACACAGAGCTAACCTGGCTTTTGAACTTGATCAGGAAGAGAGGAATCTTCAGTCGCTACAGAGAATGTGCAGGGTGAGTAGAGACATGTGAAGTTCAGAAAGCATGAGGGGAACGCGATGGCGCTTTGGAGAAGGATAGACAAACACACAGAGAGCATTTGCACATCTACCAGAATCAGAGATCAAGCAAGACTGGGAGCTGAAGGGGGAAGGGCTGTTGCTGGAAACCTCACCAAGAATCTCTCGAGGTTTCAACCTATTAAATTATGTTACAACTCTGCAGGTAATTTATGTCTTTTTTTTGTTGTTGTTGCTCATAGGAGCAACAAATATTCAAAACTAACTGAATATAAATAAACTTTCCCACAGAGATTGCTCTGTTACACACACAATCATTTAATTTTGCATTACTTACACCAAGCCCCAAGTAAACCATTCTTCATTTTCCAAGGCCAGAAAATAGCAGGAGGGCAGCACAACAAAATTAATATTATAACGGCATCTAAAGGCTGCAGTTGATACCAAGTCTCTGTCACCCTAGCACGCAGTAAGACTTCCCCTTCTTCAGTGGGAGAACCCTGTCTCATTTTGAGCAATATATTTCAAAACAGAGCTTGAGAGAGTCAAAGCTGAGCAGTAAGAATAATTGCAGGTTCAGGAGGAAAGTAGTATCTGCAAGAAAAGACTGAATGAATTGGCGCTTAGTCTAGAAAAGAGAAGAATAAGGAGAAGCACAACAGTGTTGAAGTAGCACGCTTTCTGTGTTCACATTGCAAGTACCCTTGTGATGACAAAAACTCAGGTAAGACATAAGGAAACTTTTCCAACAGGAAGCGCAGCACTTCCACAGCTTGCCTGGGATGGCTAGGGAATTTTTCCCATTGGGCATCTTTAATAAATGAGATAAACAGCTCTCAGGAAAAATAACGGTACAGTGGCTTGACTTGACAGCTTCTTCAAATTATTTTCAGCCCTATTTAGTTTTCTAGGTTCCAAAGAGTTGGAATCTAACTACACAAGACAAAGTGTGGCAGGGTGTATTATTTTTGTGTTACAAAGGGCTAAGGTTCAGAAGAATTAGATGTTTTGTCTGGACACAAATGGAAAATATACACGAGAACTCAGAATTACCCCTGATCTCTCAAGTGCCACCCAGAAAGATGCAAAGCCTATGACCATATGGGAGTGGCATTTGAAAGTCACCCTGGAATTCCAGTTTCTGGGAAGTCTGGGCAGAGAGGATCTTGCTCATACAGCATTCTCTGCTCGCTGAAGAGAGAAACGCAACATAAATTGTTCTCAGGGATACAAACACAGGTGACTCAGTAAAGAGATTAATGTCTACTGATTCGAGCACAGGACTTGTCAAGATCTCTTGGATCCAGCAGACTCTCTGAGCTCTTGCAGATGTTACGTGGCATACTTCAACATCTGGAAAAATTATTTGATATATAAATATATCTGATATTTCTAAAAGTACTTTATTATCTTCATACTGTTGCAGAAAGGATATTGGGTTTAGGTTGAAATGAAGGAAAGGGCTTACTGACCTGCTGTCATGTCCCTAGGAAAAGAGATGTGAAAACCCCAATATGAACACTTCTTGGAAGCAAAAAACCAAAAAAATAGCTTGGCTTCCTTCTCCCTGAGAGGACCATTCCACTGCCTGCAGTGCAGCAACTCTGTTGGCAGAGGTGCCACCAATCATACTGTATTTTTCGGGCAGCAAAGCAAATACACAGAAAATGCTACTAAATAATTTCTAAGAGATGAAGGAGTCAATAAAACTAAATACAAGGGGGAAAAAGAATGCTCTTACCATCATCTGTGATTTTACTTGAAGCTATTCGAACTACTTCTGTTGTTATGGAGACCTGTCCTTTTTCATCCTTGGTGGCTCCCACAGGAAAGTGGTACTCAACAAAAAAGGTACTACGAATAAAAAAGTGACTGGATGATTACGATCCATCAAAAATCTAATGTACATAATGAAACTGAACATAGCAGGCAAGTTACGTATTCACAATTTATTAAGTTACTCTATTTTTTTAGACTAGTCGAACTACCTATTTTATGAATTCTTTCAATAGATTACGTATATGTCAAAAAAAAAACCCCAAACAACAAACTCTCTTGTTTTCAATGCACTGCCATGCACAAAGCACATTTGTACCTCCCCAAAATCCCAGAAAAAGCACAGCCTGAAGTGAGCCCACATCAGGATAAATTAGAATCATAGAATCCCAGGTTGGAAGGGACCTCACGGATCATCTGCTCCAACCTTTCTAGGCAAGAGAGCACAGCCCAGACAAGATGGCCCAGCACCCTGTCCAGCTGCATCTTGAAAGTGTCCAATGTGGCAGAGTCAGCCACTCCCCTGGGGAGATTATTCCAATGGTTGACTGTTCTCAAGGGGAAAAATTTCCCTCTCATGTTCAGTTGGAATCTTCTCAGGATCAACTTGTACCCATTCCCCCTTGTTTTTTCCATGTGACTCCTTGTGAAAAGGGAGTCTCCACCTTCTTTGTAGCCTCTCCTTAGGTACTGGTACACAGTGATGAGATCCCCTCTGAGCCTCCTTTTCTCAAGGCTGAACAAACCCAGCTCTCTCAGCCCATCCTCCTATGGCTCAGAGAGGCTTCCCAGCCCTTGGATCATCTTGGTGGTGGCCCTGCTCTGGACCCCCTCCTGCCTGTCCATGTTTTTCACATCTCTAACTTTCAGAAGTCTACAGTACACAGTTCCCTGAGCAGAGCAGAGAAATGGGAAGACCTCAGAAGCCTGGAGAGCTTAGGTAAGCTGGACTACGCAACAGACATCAGAGAAATCTACCTCGAAGGCGCAAGTAACAAGCCGGTGAAAACCAATCTCCCTTACCACTTGTTAACTGCTGCAGGCCTCGGAGGCTTCCCCGTTAAGCCTTTCTTCCTTGGTGTAAGCTGGATGCTCTCAGGAGGGATTTTCAAGCTTTCAATGACGACTCTGGCGAGGTGTATTTGCCCCAGCAATGTCAACCTGTCTGCACTCAAGGATGTGATGCGAGCTGCTTCTGTGTGATCTTCTGGAGGAGCAAGTGGTCTAATAGGAGAGCAGCTGAAGAGATAAAAGCGAGAATCAGGACTACATGAACATTCTTAACACGACCACACAAAGCAAAAATTGTAGCTTGGTGGGATATTATTTAAATGCTGCTCACAGTTCATTAAAATGCACATTTTTTAATGTATTTTTTTACAGCAAATGTGGTGTTCTCCGTAACAGAAATCTTACAGTATCTAGGGTACATAACTGGGAAGGGGGGCGGAGGGGGGAAGTGCATGTTCCCCACTCTTGAAGTTTTGAAAAAATCCTATGCACTCTAACTCTTCAAAAAAAAAAAAAAAAAAAGCTTCCTTTAATGTCATATACCAAAAAAAGGGGAGACGATACAGTTATACAAGTCACTGCTGCAGAAAAACAGTGACAGGATTTTCGTGATAATTTAAAAATCTCACTTGTATTTTATTTTTAAGACTTAATTTGTAAATGCTTTTGTGTTGGTACCTCTGGAGATATGAATTGTACCTGAATGTAAAAATAGCAGAATCTGTAAGAAAAGTTACAGAAATAATTGTTTGGAACCAAATTAATAATAAAAAAAAGGCAAAAAACCTTAATACTAACTGGTATTGTACAAGTAAAGCTTGATAACTGGATTTTTAGGGACGCTGTTTTATTGGTTCTGTCATGGAAAAAAGGGAATACGATTTAGATGAGGTCAGAACAGAAGTTTATTTACTATAGCTATAGGAGAGAACACAAATCAAGAGAGAAGCAGACTCTGCTGATGTGAACTCGGTCCCTGTAAAGCAGATACAAATTTTATACACTTAGAGACATTGTGCGAGGACAGATAATAGGATGCGAGTTATTTCGTATCTGTTACATACACAAGGCCACAGAACAGCGCAAAGCCTGTCTGGAGTCTGCTTTTTCCAGCACAGGGCCTAATTTCTCAGGAAGATTACACGGTGATTATTGTTTCAGGAGGCAGGGCGAGAGTTCAGGGGCCTGCTCAGGCCTCAGCACTTCTGCTTCCACAATTCAAAACGTTATGACTGGGCTTATAGCATTTTTTGGCAAATTCGTGATTTTAACTGATTGCATCTCAATAGTTTCTTTAACTGGACTTGATCTTAAAGGTCTTTTCCAACCTAAACGATTCTATGATTCCATGATTTAACAACATACAGCATTCCTGGGTGATGCTGATGCTCCATCGTTCCCAGAAATGCTATGAAAATTCCGCACCAAAACAGTTATTTGGTGAATTGTGTGATAACGACAGAGCATGATAATGTAGCGGGATTCTTGCTAATACAATGAGCAAGATGCTGCCAAGCAAGTCACTAATGTAACTATTTACCTGAGTTTAATATCTGTCACCTTCTGATCCTGATCAAAGGCATTAGAATCCTTCTGTGGATTCACCAGATCAGCTTTCTTGAGAGTTTCTGTCTTGGTTACTTTTTTGGAGGACTTAACATCATCGTCACTGAGGAAATCGCTTAAACTGGAATCAGATTTCTGAAACAGAAATAATGCACATAAAATAAGAAGTTAATTATCATTGCCAAGAAAGAGACATAATGGTCACGAGAAATGAAGAAAAAAAGAAAAACAACTTGCGGGTTGCAGAATTCAAAAGAATTAAAATTGTATCAAAATTTCTCATAGAGGTTTAAAAAAAAAAAGTCTTCACGGACAACCCTCAATCGTAGCAATTTCCAAACTCACTGCTTGACTTTGTAGTCTTAATAGTATCATTTTAATAATATTTTTATTATTTTAATAATTATTTTAGTAATAGTTAATAGTATTTAAGCAATGTTCTCACAAGCTCCTCTATGATATTAATGCTTATTAAGCCTTATTAATACTGAAATCTGTAGGGTTGGGGGGTTTTTTTGATGCAGATTTCTGATTCTCTTCACCTTAGGGACTAACTATTAAGAACCTTCCTTTTGTTCTCACTTACAGGAGTTGTGTAAAAAAGACTCTCTAGCAGGCTCTGGTCGTAATGGGGGTCATTGAGTTCACTGTCATAAACCTCACTCCCGAGAGAGAGAGAATCCAGAAGAGAACCCGTCCGATCCCAGAAATGCACAGGAGATAAATCAGTACTGCGGACACAAGAGAAAGAAACATAATTTAGTGTTGCAAGTTCTGCAGTCAATGGCTTCTGAATTCTGACAATGCTGTCTATTCTGTACTGGATTTGTGCTATATGGGCTCCAGACACAGCCATATTGTGCTTACGCAGCACTGTGCCCAACCTAATACATGTCTGTGACACGCAAATAAGAAAATTTGGTTGGACATCAGGAAAAATTTCTTCCCCAAAATGAATTGGAATGGGCTGCCCAGGGAAGGGGTCAAGTCCCCATCCCTGGAGGGATTTAAAAGCCGGGCAGACGCGGTGCTTATGGCCAGGGTTTAGTGGTGGGATGGCAGGCTTAGGGGAACGGTTGGGCTTGATGATCTTAAAGGGCTTTTCCAACCTAAACAATTCTGTGATTCTTTAAAATTGTCTAGTCAGATTTTTAATATCTCCAAAGCCGGAGATTCCACAACGTCTTTGGGCAACCTGTTCCAGTGCTTGATGACCCTCACCATAAAATATATCTGTTAATACCTACCTATAATATTTATCCAGAAGTACCTCATAACTTTTGCAATGCTTTAAGATACCAGTAATACTGAAGGACAGTTTACTTCAATAAAAAATAAACACGAACTATGTCTGAGTATGTCAATATGAGTATCTTTAGAACATGGTTGGAGCAAGTTGGGTTTTGTTTGGTTTAAGGGTTTTCTATCTGTGCTGTGAGTTCAAAACCATTTTATGATCTGCAAACACTTCAGAGTCATCTAGCGATAAACTGCAGGGAAAAAATAAGTGCAGGGCACAAAATGCAGGAACTGCAATTTTGAACCACAGCTGACACAGAAGCTGTGTGCTTCATACACCTGATTTGGATAAAGACAAGCTAAACATCATTTATACTCTTACTCCTCCTCACAAAATGAGACAAAAAGGTCAATTTAATATTTGGAGAAAGACTAAAAATAACTATTGGATCTATTTTTAATTTATAGACTGCAAGTTCTTCAAAGAAGCAGTGTATTTGTTTTATGTACTTCTTAACACTGTAGGGCACAACAGTTACAACTATTAAATAACTTAATCAAATCAAAGACTGTGGTTCATCTTTCTGACATAATTTTTACATCAAGGCACTTGGAGCTGTCTAGGTTGTCATCCATTAAAGTTGAGGGCAAGCTGAGGTATAAAACACCCCCATCACGCACACAAATGATTCACTGGTTCCATTTCCAGATGTGTGGAGAACGTGAAGAGTCAAGAAGCATTTTTCAATATAAAATGCTCAAACAAGGACAATTTTGTGGCAGTAACCCCCAGCGCATTACACTCACCTGCCCAATAGTAACTGTATTGCTGTCTCTTCAGAGTTTAGGTCCAATTGCTGACCTGAAACTTCAGACGTGAAGAGGTTGGGATCTTTGGGAGCAGGCACAAAATTCGAGTTCAAGCTTTTTGGGCTCCTGGGTAACAGTGAGTGCAGCACAGAGAGCAGTAAAAGGAGAAAATAAAGATATTAAGGTACGTTCGAGATGAATCCATCAAGGATAAAAATCAAAGGTTATGGATAGCCTTCTCCAGTTGTAGCTTAATCTCTAGATACAAAAAAAATTCTGCAACCCTGTGATCTGCTGCAAGTCACATCCAAAATCCTACACTTTGTGATGTGTCACAGAATCGTAGAATCATTCAGGTCAGAAAAGATCATCAAGTCCAACCATAAAGGTTGGCCCAATCTTTCAGTTTAAGCACAGCTGCTGCAAACAAGAGGAGAAGGGGCTGAGAGAGACAAGCAAGATGTTTATAAGTGATGTTCTATCAATATTTCCTTCAAAGTCCAAAATCATCTACTTTTAAACAAATCAGAATAGTTTGAGCAGAAATCATTTTAATTGTGTTTGCAGTAGCGCCACTGACTGTCAAAGACAACACCATTATTTTCTGGTTTATACTGGAACAAAAGACGTTAATCTTTTTTGAAAAATAAGGAATCAAAGTTTCTCCTGTAAAAAACATGCATTTGTCTTAATACTTCTAAACTTCACTTTCACTGAATTGAGAACATTTACTAAGCCTAGTACTAAACAAAATTGGGGTTAGTTGGAAAGGCACAAACGCTTTTCTTTTTTTTCCAATCTGCTAAGAAAGATAACATGGAAGAAGATAACGACTACTAATCCTGAGTCTCTCATTGCTTAGGGACAGGGTTTAGTGGTGGGATGGCAGGGTTAGGGGAACAGTTGGGCTGGGGGAGCTTAAAGGGCTTTGCCAACCTCAACGATTCTGTGATTCTATGATTCTAACACAGTTATAGACGTAAATTTTCATGGGTATTTTGGCACCAAGAGATGTAAACTAGAATATGCAAATGTACTCAATTTATGTCACTAATTACTTACATTTCTTTGAAAACCTCTTCTCTATGATCAGGTAACATTTAATTTGCTGTGTTCCTTACCATACCCTTATTTCCTTATTCAACGTTTAACATTTCCTTATCAAATAACTCTGTACTAAATACAAATATACTGTGAAATAGAATTAAAATCAGTGACTTAAATCAAGGCTTACTACATGATGGTTAAAATCAATTCACAAAATGTAGGCTTTCATCCACAACTCAAAATTAATTTCCCATTTGAATGAGAATCCTAAAATAAATCGCATGAATGTCAGTATTTGAAGTTTTCCTGGTAAGGTCTCAAAATTTATGGTTTGGAACTGAATATGATTTCCCCCTTTTCCAAGCTCACTTTGCTGGTGCTTTGAAATCATCTCTCTCTATAAAAGGAGGCACTTCATTCAGTTCAATCTCCATGTCTGGGCTGGACTTCATTGCAGAAACAACCATGGCATCACGGAGTTTATTGCCTTGATCTAAAAGAGCTGAGAAATAAGCAGAACGATTAAAACTCAGCATTCAAATGCAATTTAAAAGCAATGTGTAAACACAGTAAATGTGCCAGCTACAGTCAAGAAACTTCTGTTTTCTGCTGTTATAAAGAGATCTTGACGTACTGAAGATTAAGTGCATGCTATACACTGTAAAACAGACAGCACAGCTGGAGTGAGAGTAATCCTCCAGCAGTCTCATACTCAGAGCTGTACAAATATCTGCACACATCGAGTCAGGGATTAGAAGGGCATCACTAAGATACAGCAGCAAGATTAATTTATGCAAGAGTAGCTTGTCACCGTCACATGTCTCAACAGCATTTTTATTGTAGGTCTTCTCTGTAATAATAACAACTCAAAAGACAACGCATCTGGAAGCGTGCCCTGCTTTGAATCCAGCCCAGGTGGCCTGTGATCTGAAAGGGATGGTAACAGGCAGGTGATGGAAAAGAAATAATTTTCCATTGGAAAATGCCAACGGCATAGAAACCCTCCCGAGACCCATCTGAATGCAAGTGGCACCTTTGACAGGACATCTCAGAAGACACGCCAATGATTAAACAGCCTGCAAAGCTGAGATGCTTTTTCTTTTACCCCTCCCAGTCAGAGCTCAGGCATTTTTTAGCCTGGAAAAAAAAGAGGCTGAGGGGAGCCCTTATCACAACTGCCTGAGAGGAAGAGGGAGACGGGGGGGGCCGGGCTCTGCTCCCAGGGAAGGGGCGATGGGACGAGGGGCACCGGCCTCAAGTTGTGCCAGGGCAGGGTGAGGTTGGCCCTGGGGAACAATTCCTTCCCCCAAGGGCTGTCAGGCCCTGGAAGGGGCTGCCCAGGGAAGGGGTCGAGTCCCCAGCCCTGGGGGGATTGAACAGCCGGGCAGAGGCGGTGCTGAGGGCCAGGGTTTGGGGGTGGGATGGCAGGGGTAGGGGAACGGTTGGGCTGGGGGAGCTTAAAGGTCTGTTCCAACCTCAATGATTCTATGATTCTATACTATTCATGTTTTACCTGATCTGGATACTCAAGCCACCTTCCAACAAGACTAAATCAGTCATTTTTAAGTAAAGACCTTTTTGCCATACTTTTCTCTTTGAACTAATATAGTGAGAGCATGCGAAGTACCCCTTTTCCTTAAGTCTTTATCTCTAGATAGGCATCTGAAATATTATCAGGAGCTATTTGTCGTGGAATCTAAAAGATGATGCCAATTGTACACAAACCTGAAAGCAGGTCTTTTGTAGCTGGGTTATGCAAAGAGAGCACCCACGTGTTTGCTCTAGCAGGTGCTTCAGGATCAGTGCTGGCGGGAAACGACACTTGCTGATTTGAAGGATTCACTTTCAAATGTTCATCTGGTAAAATCAGATGGCGATGAGAAGCAGAAGTGTTCTTTATGTTTTCAGAGTTCTCTTGAAAGAGCAAATGGTCCTTTCCTCTATTGAAAAATGAAGCATTATTTCAGTAACGACTAAAGTGGATTGGTAAAGGGGTTCAAACCTCTTCAAATTCTCCCTAGCACAGCAGCTGCACCCCTTCAGGACCTGCTCCAAAAAGAAACATGACATGTTATTTTAATGACTCCTCATCTTCCACTCGTACCATCAGAGACCAAAGTTGTGAATAAAAAATTTGTGGCACCTCTTGTGTCAGCTAGCATAGCTTGAACTAAGCCAACGCAGGACGCAAATTTATATCAGATGAAAAACTGTCCCTGTAAGCTCCAAAATGCTGAATGTTCTGGATTTCATATAAAAGGCACATTCAAATAGATGAAGTATTCCATAACTCAGAAGAGTATAGTCACTACTTAAAAAAAAAGTTTGAACTGCAAAATAAACCAGATTTGGGGAAAATAAACCAGTCGTGGGGGAAAAAAAAAAAAGATACCTGGGAGTTGTGGCTCTGTTATTCTTAACGGACTCTTGGTCAGCAATTGTCACCCGTGTTTGCCTGGACTGCTGAGATGGAGCAAAGAACTGGGGCTTGCTACTTCCCTGAGCAGGAGGGGTATCTAAGCTTGCATCTGTGGTTGGGATAGAGCTGCTGGTGTCATACGACTCTGGCAGAGGTTCTAGAACTAGTGAGACCTGAAAGACAGAAAGCTAAAATAGCATTTTGTCCTTTTCTTAATTAAGTGCAACGCACACTATTCGATTTTACATTTCACGCTATGGAAAACTGTTGCTTTTATATACAAAGTAATATTTATATCATCCAGTTATGTGACATCATAAAACTCAGACATATTTCAAAGACTTATTTCACATTCCATGTTTTCAGATCACGGGCAACTATCTTGCAGCATTAACTGTCCAGAGCAAGGGCTGCAAAACAGACCACCACCTTCTCAACCCCGGATTTCAAAATCTTATACAATTTCAGCCCGCTGAGGCTGTGGAGAAGTGTTAGAACTGAGTATCTGCTTTTAAATTCACTCTTAAAACTCACTTCTCAGCGTAGAGACTACAAATTTTCTTTCTCAAGCTTGAACTACCAATGCCACACATCCTTCTGAACAAAACAGAGTCAACGTCGTCCGTCTTCATTTTTGATTTGCTACCTTAGTTCACGAATGCCTTGGATGGAGACCAGGTCTGCAGTGTAGATGGCACAGCTTGACCCTGGCACCTGATTACACTGGCGTTACAGCAATATAATTTACAATAAAGAGCAAAGACGTAAGGACTACCTGCAGCTCTCCCAGTTTATCAGATGTTGGCGAAACTATGGTGAAAAACCCACTGATCGGATGGCTGGGAGAGAGCTGGGACAGTCCGGTGATTTGCACTCTGCCGATCGGAAGATGGTCAACTTTGGTCATGACCTCCAGGACAAGCGCACCCATATCTGCAATAATTAAGAACAGCTTCAATTCAGTCTCACCCAACACGGTCACAGTTAAACACAATTAAAACTTTTCAGGGATGCTAGAGCTTAACATAAGGTCATATAATGAAATTATGATAATGAGGCAGCAGGTAAAGAAGTGTTATACTGACACTGAATCATGGTGAATAAGTACAAGGTTACCACAAAAGGACTACTCGTGATAGGACAAGGGGTAATGGTTTTAAACTGAAAGATTAGGTTAGATATTAAGGAAGAAATTCTTTATGCTGAGGGCGGTGAAGCACTGGAACGCCCAGAGAGGTGGTGGATGCCCCATCCCCAGACACATTCCAGGTCAGGTTGGATGGGGCTGTGAGCAACCTGATCAGGTTGGAGATGTCCCTGCGTATGGCAGGGGGGTTGGATTTGGATGAGCTTAAAAGGTCCCTTCCAACCAAAACCATTCTACGAGGCACAAGAGCAGGCACAAGTTTTACCGACAGACTCTAGACATCAGCTTACATTAACTTCCTGCAGCTCTTTCAGTAAATTAAGTCCCTCAATACCATTACAAGCTCATCTGAGTATCTTTTAATTCTTCACGCCCTTAGAACACGGAAAGGCATCTTTAATGTGGAACACTAAAAGTCATCTCATTTTGAAACTGCAGGGACTACAGGACGACCTCAGTAGTTCACAGACCCGAGCGCTGAACCTGACTACTAGAGAGACTGATGTCAGCAAGTCCAGGCTGAGATGAGGGCTACTAAAATAATCCGAGGGCTGGAGCACCTCTCGTGAGGACAGGCTGAGGGAGTTGGGGGTGTTCAGGCTGGAGAAGAGGAGGCTGCGGGCAGAGCTGATTGCAGCCTTTCAATACCTAAAGGGGGCCCTGAGGAAAGATGGGGACAAGCTTTTTAGTAGGGCCAGCTGGGACAGGACAAGGGGTAATGGCTTTAAACTAAACCAGGGTAGATTTAGACTGGATCTAAGGAGGAAATTCTTTACAACGAGGGTGGTGAAACCCTGGCAGGGGTTGCCCAGAGAGGGGGTGGAGGCCCCATCCCTGGGACCATTCCAGGCCAGGTTGGCCGGGGCTGTGAGCAACCTGATGTGGTTCAAGGTGTCCCTGCTCCTGCAGGGGGGTTGGGCTGGGTGACCTCTAGGGGTCCCTTCCAACCCAAAACGTTCTATGATTCTAAAAGCCTCCCGAATGGGGAAAACGACCTAAAAAAGCCAGAAGTGAAAACAGGACTGGGGTTAACTTGGTGGGTAAATAACTCCATCGGCCTCCCCGCAGCTCCGGCCCTGCCCAGGGCGAAGGGGCTCTACCTGTCAGGTAGGCAGCGAACTGCCTGGGCCCACAGCGGACGGCGTAGCGGGCGGTGGTTTTTCCCGCCGGTTGCCCGGGCCGGGAGGCGGAGGCGGGCTGGAAGACGGTGCCGTCGGAGGTCTCCCCCCACCACCTCAGGCGGACGAGGGCAGCGGCGGGCGGCTTGGGGGCCGTCCAGAGGAGTCGGGAGACGGTGCAGCGGAGGAAGCAGCGCAGCGGGCCCTCCACTAGCGGCGGCAGGCTGGTGGAAGCGGGGGTGTCGCCGATACCTGCGGGGCAGAGGGACCCAGCGGCGTCAGCGGCCCGGCACGACGCAAACCACGGGCTGAGGCGCCGCTCCCGCCTCACCACCCCTTCCTTCCCGCCCGGCAGCGGCCCACCTCCCCGCCGCCGGCAGCCCCCCGCCACCGGTGGGGCAAGCGCCCTCGGCCTCCTCTGCCGCATCCCGCCTCGCCTGAGGCCGCGCCGCCGCCCGGCAACCGCCGCCTCAGCGGGGGCGGGAAGCGGGAGGGCACACACACCGGCCCTTCCGGGACTACAACTCCCGTCATGCACCGCGCGCCCGCGGCACCCTTGCGGAGCCGCGGACTACGTTTCCCAGAAGCCCACGGGAGAGCGCTACGGGTGCCGGCGGCGGCGGCCGTCCCCCCCTTCCCATGGTGCGCGCGGCGGCGCTCGGGGGCCGCTTCCGGTGGGGGCGGCGCGGAGTGGGGGTTGGCGGCGGCGGCCGGGGGCGCTCGGCGGGACCGGTTTGGAGGGCGGGCGGGGGGAGGTTGGTGGCGGTTCGCGGTGTGTCCTTGTGCGTTGGCGCCTTCGTTCGTCGTCATGTCGGCTCTGGAGAAGCAGCTGCACCTGGGCCGCCTCCCGCCGCGGCCCCCTTTGCCCGGGGGCGGCGGGCAGTCCGGCTCCAAGATGCGCATGGGGTAGGTGGGGGGGGCCTGAGGGGACCGGGAGGGGGGGCTCTTGGAGGGGGGGTGGTGCCTAACGGCGGTGGGGGAGGGATGCTCGTTGGGTGCTCGTTATTAGGGGGGGGGGCGTAGGGGCAGGGGGTCCTCCCTTTGGGAGGGGGGCCACCCTGGCATGGGCAGGTTGGGGTGCCCTGTGCAGAGGGCGTGCACCCCTGGTGCTGGGGGGGTGTTTCGGGGGTGGGTTGTTGCTGGGGAGGGGGGATTGGGGGCTGGGGTATTTGAGGGTGCTGATTGCTGGGGGCGGGGGGGGGGGGGGGGGTGGGGAGGGGGCTTGGGGGGGGGGGGGGGGGGATGTTTTTGGGGGAGCCGGCAGGGAAAGAGGGAAAAGCGGGTGCTGTTTGCTTGGGGGGGGGGGGGGGGGGGTTTAAGGGGGGGGGGTCTTTGTGCAGGGGTGGCAGCTCAGTGGCGGTGGCCGGTGCCATGGTGGGTCTCCCCGGAGGGTGACATGATGCAAGACGCCACCGAACCCCTGGGCTGGGTGCTGGATTGCTTATCCCAGGAGAGCAGCATCCGGACCGGGCTTCTCCAGCCGCCTCTCCCTGGCAAGGAGGCAGGCAAAGGTGTTACCGCAGGAAGAGTATCCTCGGTGCTGGGGGAAGGGGGCTGGTGCTGGGGGAAGGGGGCTGGTGCTGGGGGAAGGGGGCTGGTGCTGGGATTGCTCTTTTCCCTGAGTTCTTTTACCATCTTGTTTGATGGGAGGGTCCAGTGCGTCGTGATTTATCTAGGTGGCACCTCAAAAGTCGGTGAAAGCGTGGCTGGGGGGGGGGAGAGAGGTGTATTTAAAGAGGTTTAGATTAGATATTAGGAAAAATTTCTTCGCTGAAAGAGTTATCAGGCACTGGAAGGGGCTGCCCAGGGAAGGGGTCGAGTCCCCGTCCCTGGAGGGATTTAAAAGCCGGGCAGCCGAGGTGCTTAGGGACCTGGTTTAGTAGTGGACAGATACGGTTGGACTCGATCTGAAAGGTCTTTTCCAACGAAATGATTCTATGATTCTGTGAAATGTTATTTTTCAGCAGCAGACACATGCATGAAGCTGTACAGTAGGTGAGCTCTGCCAGGTGACTTAAGTCCCTGCTTCAGATGATGGAAAATCTGGGATGGTCTGGTACAGATGTCAAATCTTTTAAGCAGGAGTGAGAACACGTTTTGGAAGCTGTGAGAGAAGATTGACCAGTGTCTAGCTGTGTGGATGGCAACTAAAAAGGTCTGACTGGACAAGAACAACCTTGGCAAAAGCTTTATTCTCTCGCAGTGAGTCAGAGGGAGAAAATGGGTTGCAAATGAGGTGGCTTTGAAGGGAATTTAGTAATTTCATCTCCAAAGGTGTGAGGGAGAAGCTTGTTTCCAAGCAGGTACCTGGTTGTGGTTACAGGAGAGCATGATGATCTTGCAGCAGGGTTGTGGCCAGATTGTAAAGGGAGGGGAATTAGAGCTGTGGAGTGAAGCGAAGGAAGCTGGCAATAATCATGGGGATTTGAGCTCAGGAGACGTGCGGTCTCAGGATGCTGAACAGAACACTCTGGCAGCACCGTGCAAAAGTGTGGATTTAAGCAGGGTGGCAGAAACATGTAGATTTAATAAAATCGTGAGAAAAGGTGTTTTTAGGGCTGTATGATTTTCCGTACGTAGGTGGTTGTTAAAAGTACGAAATCTGAGGTCTGGATTGTGACAAAGACCAGGGGTTGATCCTCGGGAGGAACGCCAGCCTCTGTGAGGTCCAGGTGCGCGCTGCACAATTCCTGCACGATACGAAGTGCTCTATTTGGAGGATAAAAATATCCTACAATTCCTACAGGAAATCTCCTTTGCCTTGATGCATGAAATCAAATAACTAAAAGAAATAATGAAAAAGCCAGCTAGTCCACTGTGACTGAAATGAACTGTTCAGGTATTTGTGGATGGGAGAGGACTATTTCTCTTCTCCTTTAAAGCATGGATTCAAAACATTTATTTCACATCTTATTCTTTATATTTGGATGGATATAATATGATTGATGTAGTTAGTATATGAACTGATACTAACAAATCTTCATCAACTACTTATTTCTTTTAATATGAATTATTTTAAAGCTAAGCTTCATCTAGGTGTTTAATGGCATGGTTTTGAGGCTAAGCAAAGAAGTTGTATTTAAGGATTAATTTGTACTGTTAGTCTAGAAACAGGCATAAAAGTTAGAAAGGAGCAGTTTCGATTGACTTTCAGAGGGGGTTGCTCTCTCTCAGGATTGCTGTCTGCTCTCCTCTATCTCTTGGTTATCTGAAATTGAGAGCTGGGACTCGTGGGCTCTGTTTCCTGATGTTGTGTTGAACCGTGGGGTTACAAACGAGTCGCTAAGCTGCTATTTCACCCGTTTGTGTTGTGGAGTCTTGTATTTCGCAGGAGTGTGCCGAAAGGTTACGTGGTACACAGAAGGCTAGATTTAACATTAAATACGTTATTTAATTATGCTGGCTCTGTTTGGAACAGAGTTAGCCAAGCAAACCCTTATGCTGTACAAAGTCTGCCAGACACACAATTTTTCTGTTTTTGTTTTTTCCTCTTGTTTTATCCTGTTTAACTGAAGAGTCTCATCCCTTGCGGTTATTTTGTGTAATTTTGAACGGACTTTATACTGGTTTCATGCATGGTAAAGTTTGTCAGCATCCCGTCTAATTCTTTCCATACAACTGTGCATACACCGATGGCACTACGAACAAACACCGCGACGCGTTGCTTGTTCGGTTAGGTATTCCTACTTTAATAATAAACACAAAAACTTCCAACATCGGTGTTAAGGTGGCCTTAAACAGGAGGAAAACCAGTTTGGAGTTTGTCTTGCTTTTGGCATCAACTTCTGTCACGTAGCTCCTGAAGGCAGGTGCCTCCGTGTTAAATAAAAAGTCAAAAATTAATTTCCTGCAACATAGGGTGATCCGCGCTCTGCTGCGAGACCTCAGAGCTGGTAAGCTAAAGGAGCAGATGTGATTTTCCTGTGCCTCTAATTATCTGTGTTCTTGCAAAACGGTGCCATGCTGCGGGATGTATTTTCCACGTCAGTGTTGTCGTCTTTGAAAACCCATCCTCGTGATAATTTTTATTAGAAGAATAGACAAAAGTAAAGGCTATTAAGTTACTAACTTAATGAGGTGCTG
>CM067081.1:960133-1024246 GCA_034008185.1 Gorsachius magnificus | reverse complement strand
GGCCTGGGAAGGGCATCCCACTCATCCCACTCGTCCCGTTCATCCCGCTTGTCCTGCTCATCCCACTCATCCCATTCATCCCGCTCATCCCGCTTGGCTTGTTCATCCCGCTTGGCCTGTTCATCCCACTTGTCCTGCTCATCCCGCTCATCCTGCTCGTCCCATTCATCCCACTTGTGTCACTCATCCCACTTGTCCGGCTCATCCCACTTGTCTTGCTCATCCTGCTCATCCCATTCATCCCACTCATCCTGATTGTCCTGCTCATCCCACTTGTCTCGCTCATCCTGCTCATCCCATTCATCCCACTCATCCCGTTCATCCCGCTCATCCCATTTGTCCTGCTCATCCTGCTCATCCCATTCATCCGCTCATCCCACTTGTCTGCTCATCCTGCTCATCCCATTCATCCCACTCATCCCATGTCCCCTCGTCCCACTCCTCCCGCTCATCCCACTCCTCCCGCTCATCCCGCTCCCCCCCAGCTCCCCCAGCCCAGCAGGATTTGCCAGCTGCCCCTCGCCCCACGTCGCTCAGCCCCGGGGATGCTGCAGAGCCGGGGCCGGGGCTCCGCACCCTTTTGCTGCCAGGATGCGGCCCTGCTCCGCTGGGCCCGCCACCCCGGCCACATCCCATTTATTGCCATAAATAGTATTCCCGCTGGCCTCGGCCCGCCTGGGGCCCCGCTGTCAGCTCTGTTTACGGCTTTTATTTAATGACCCCGCTTGGGAGCTGAAGCCGCGAGTTCCCGGGGCGCTGCGAGGGTGCAGAGCCACACCAGGCACACGGGGGGGGCACAGCTTTCCCCATATCCCCCCCCCCAATTCCTCCTCCCGGCAGGGAAGGGGTCCCTCCGCCAGCGGGATGCGGTGATGTGCCAGGTCCCTGCCTTCGCCGGGGCAAACTGGGGGGGGACACACACACACATGGATGGGATTGGGGTGTCCCCCACCCCACCAGCATCTCGGGGTGACCCTGGTGCAGGGTGACCTGAGGCATCTCGGGGTGACCAGGGAGCTAATTAAGGGGCTAATTAGCCTCCTGAAGGTGGGCACGTGTGTGGCTGAGCCGAGCTGGCTCTGCCATCCTTTGGGACGCTGCGGGTGGCAGCGAGGGGACGGGGTCCCCCATGTCCCACACCTGGCACTCTGCGCCACGGGCCCCAGCCAGCCACCAGCCCAGTTTGGGGGCTGCAGTTGGGGTGGGGGGGTGTCTCTGGATCCTTTCCCGCGGACGCTTGTCTGGGCCGGGATGTTCGGATGAGGCCGTGCTGGCACAGGCACCCCTGGTGCAGCAGGATGCTCCGGCGTTTGGCGGGGAAACAAAGCCATCGGCCACCCCATCACTGTCACCGGGGATGTCACCGGGAGCCACCAGGCTGCACCCATCGGGACAGGGGACCAAAGCCCTTCCCGGGAGAGGCTTCCCCATCCGCCGCTGCCAGTGCCTGCCCGGCATCCCGGCTTCCCCGGATGGCAGAGCGGCAACAACACTGCCCGGGGGGGATGGAGGGTTAATTAATGAAGTGGGGCGGGGGGGGGGGAAGCGGGGAGCGCAGCATTGCCCAGCTGGGGGAGCAGAGCCAGGCACCCTCATCCCGAGGCCTCCGTGCTGAGCAGCTCCCTAGGAAAACACTGCATGGGAATGGGATGCCCAGAGACAGGCGCTGGGGGGGGGGGGCCAGCCCGGGGAGCGGGGACAGCCAGCAGCTCCCGGTACCCATCCAGCCCCAGGGGGCATGGGACGGGGCACGGCGCTGGGCATCACCGACAACCCCAGGGGCTGAGTGTGCTGCTCCTGCCGAGCGGGCTGGAGGAGGGGAGCAGCGCCCTGTCCTTGTCCCCATCCCCGTCCCTGTCCCCATCCCCATCCCTGTCCCCATCCCTGTCCCTATCCCTGTCCCCATCCCTGTGGTGCCGCCAGCAGCCGTGGCCCCGCGGGACCACCAACCTGGGACCGGCGTCACCTTTGCTCTGGCCTGAGAGGATGGGGACGGGGGACTTGCTCCCTCCGCCTGCCACGTCCCATCGCCACCCCCCTGGATGCCCCCCGGGACTGCGGTGCCGGCGGGGATTTTGCCGGCTCCCGCTCGGCTGGCACGCCAGCATCCCCCGGCGCGGCGCAACGCTCGGAGCCGGAGCTGCCTCCATATTTCCCATCCAAGCCACCGGGTGATTAATGAAGCCATTAATCTCATTAGAGTAAGCAATTTGTCTTTGCTCCAACGCGAGCCAGGGCACAGCGCGGCCCCGCGCGCCGCAAAACCCCACAGCTTCGGCAAAGCCAGAGTTCGCCACCGCCCTGCCGGCCACCCCGCCGGCCACTCTCCTCCCGGTGGAAAATAGCACCCTATTTTCCCCCTAATTTTCCCCCCCTTTTCCCTTTCGGACAGTGGTGGCAGCATCCCATCCCCGGCCGTGCAAGGGTGGGGACCCCCAGCACAGCCCCCCGACTCATCCCGGGCTCTGATGGCCCCTGGGAGCACGGAAAAGCACCTTTTCCAGTGGAGGGAATTCACCGGCAGCAAATCCGTGGCTTTTTTGGGGGAGGGATGGCCCGCTCATCCCCGCCAGCTGCAGCAGCTGGGTTCAGCCCCCCTGGCCCCCCCCCGGGCCCCTCTGGATGTTTATGGAATAGAGAAATCCCTTCCTGGCTGGCTTCCTCTCCGGAAAGGCTCCTCTCACGCCTGCCACGGGGAGGGAGGGAGACGGGGGGGGTCCCGCATCCCCCCCGGCACCTGCACTCGCTGGCTCCCACACCTCAGGGCTCCCACCCGTTCCCCTGGCCTGGCTCCTGGGCGACAGCCGGAGATGGATTTTCCCCCACGGGGGAGCTCAGGGTGATGCTCCCCTGCCCAGAACCCCCCCCCCCAGGGTGAGGAGGAGCCCCCCCAGAGCGGGCAGAGGCCGGATCCAGTGCAGCGAGGCACCCGCTGGGTGCTCAGCCCCCTCGGGGGTCCCAAGGGGGGGAAAGGGGCGGATGCCTGGGGCATCCTGCTCCCGGAGGGTGCGGACCCGGGGGGGGGGGGGGGGGGGGGGGGGGAGCGTGCTGTGTCCTTCCCCGCGGGGCCAGGGGAGCTCAAGGAAATGAATCAGCTCCCAGCCGAGCTCCCAGCCCGGCTTTGCCCTAAAAGCCACAAGGAAATTATTTGACCGACGCGACCCTTCAAGCTCGGAGGCGTCCGTCTCCCCGCGAGCACTCGGAGCCCGGCTCCTGTCCCGTCCCCCCCCCCCTCCCTGCAGGACTTTATCCACCTGGGAACGCGAGGGAAATGATCCCAATTAATTCTCTAAGTGGATTAGTGCATTAGCCCCGGCGTGAGTGATGGCCTGCGGGATGAGGCTGGACGTTGCTCCGTCTGCACGGCTTCACTCCCCGAGCCCCGGCACCCAAATCAAATCAGAGCCTCCGAGCTGCTGAGTACGCCGATCTCCGTGGCCACGGGCGTCGCGTGTGTCCCCCCACACACCCCGGTGCCCCTGTCCCACGGGCAGCGTTTGCCAAGCCGCCGGCTCGGGATGCGAAGGGATGGGGGATGCTCGAGAGCGTGGCGTGCAGCGAGGGGGGGGGTCTGGGGTGAGGAAAACCCCCCCACGCCCCTTTATCCCTGCCCTAAGCGCCCCCCCCGGCAGCAGTGGGGTGAGGGTGCGCGCGCAGCCGTCAGGCCCCAGTGGGCCGGCACCCCCCCCCCCCCCCCGTTGGTTTTTGCAGAGGGGGGGCGGGCAGCGAGGAGCGAGGAGCGCCCACCCGGGGGGGGGGCCCCGACTGCCAGCCCCGTGGGGTGGTGGCCCCAGCGTGGTCCCGCAGAGCCGGGGCTGGGGGCTCGGCTCCTTCCCCCCCCCCCCCTTGCCTTCATCCCATGGGATGCATTTTTAGCTCGGCTAGGCTGAGCCGCAGCCGCCAGCCTCTGGATTTCGTTACGCTCTCCCGCCTGACAGGCAAAAAGCAAATCCCATTTGTATTCCTGCCGCCGCTCGCTGCCATCTGGGAGGCAGCCTGCCTCCCCCGGCACAGCCCTGCGCCCGTCCCCATGTCCCCAGCCCGGGGACAGCCGGGTGCTGGGGTCACCCTCCCCGAGTGGGGCCACCCCAGGGGCTCCCTGCCTGCCCCCCAAACCCAAAGGTGCCCGCCAGCAGGGCAACCCGGAGCCTCTCCCGTGCCACATTTCCCCCCCCAGGGCACGTTCTCCCCTCCCGCCTCCTCTTTACAGAGGAAAATGCTGGTCCAGGACCCCCCCCATGCCCCCACCCCAAGGGTGCCTCCCAGGGCATGGGGACAGGCGTCCCTGCCTTTGCCACCTCTCCAATGCGTGGCAGCAGGGTATGCTCGCACCCTGGGGTCCCGGGGGCAGGTGAGCTCCAGCCCCCCCCCCCCCGCCCGCAAGACACCCCCCCAAGCTGAGCCCCAGCAGCCGGCGGCTGCAAGCAAACACCCAGCCCCGCGCCCCCTGCCCAAGCATTTGCTGAGCAATCTGGCGGTGTTAAAAATATCCCCGCGCCGTGATTCATCCTCCTCTCCCACCGCCCCCTCGCCTCCGGCAATGCCGAGCCCCCCAGCCCTGCTCCCCTCCCTGGGGGGCTGCTCCCCGCCGCCCCCCCCCAGCCGCACAGCCCCGTGCTCCGGCCGCAGCGGTTAAATATAGCGGAGCTGCGGCTGTGTGCCAGCGAGCAGGCAGGGCCAGGCAGGAGCTGGGTGCAGGCAGAGAGCAGCGCCGGGCCAAAACACTGCGCTGCAGGTGGGGAAACTGAGGCACGGAGCAGGGAAGCGACTCCTGAAGGCAGCAGGTCCCAGGGTGGGCAGGGGCTCTGCTGGCACCAGCTCTGCCATTGGGCTGTGACGCTGCCGATGTCCCTGTCACCCTGTCCCCACGCTGCTCCAGGATCCTTCCCCCAGCCCCAGGGCCACGATTCCCTCTGGGAATCCTCTCCGTCATGGTGGGGATATGGAGGCTGCGTCCCTGGTACCCCCTGGCAGCATCCCTGGGGCAAGGTCCGGGGCAGCAGAGGATGGAGCAATGGACGGATGGACGGACAGGGAGACGGAGAAGAGCCGGCAGCTCCACCCGACCCTGGCCAGGAAGACATCCATCCCTCCGGAGCCTGCCCATCCCGGATCAGAGCGCTGCTTTCGGTCCCAAATTACATTGCTTTAATCTAATCAGGCAGCAACAACCTGTAACCCGGGGTAGCTCCTTAATTACCTCATCTTTTACGGGGGATAATGAGCGCCAACGGGAAGGAACCACTTCTGGGCTCTCTCTGCCCTCCCCAGGGTCCTGCTGCCGCAGAGATGAGGAGCTGGGCCCTGCGGGCACGGAGCCACCCCGGCAGCCAGCAATGCTGGGCTGAGGCTTCCCAAGGCCGGAGGATGCCAACCTGGGGCATCAGCCACCCCAAAATAAAAACAAAAAGCACACCAGGAGCCCAGCGTGCCCACGCCTGCCTCAGTTTCCCCAGATGCGCAGGGTCGCAGCCCTGCAGGACCTGCTCGGGGCGGCGCCGGGGCTGGATGGGAAGGGCTGTGCTGAGCCCCGCATGGACCCCGGAGCTCAGCGCATCCCTCCTCCTCCTCCTCACCCGTGCATCGGCCTCGCTTCAGCCCGCCGCGCTTAACCGCAGCCTTAAACACCACCCAGCAGAGCTGCCGAACTGCACCAGCGTGAGCTCTTTGCTTCGCCTTAAATAGCATTTTAAAAGTCTTTCAGGTGCTCTTGGTCTATTAGCGAGTCCCAGTCGACGAGGCTGCAATGTAATCACAGCTGAGGCCGGCGGAGAGCGGCGGCTGGCACGGCGGCTGGCACGGCATTGCCCCGGCAGGCACACGGCGGGCTCGCAAGCCGCAGCGGTTAGCGCAGGGTGGGCATCCCAGGGCATTTGCAAAGGGTGGTCTTCATGGGGCAAGCTGCCCAAGGCCCCTTGCACGGGGCATTTGCACCAGATGGTTTGCACGGGCATTTGCATGGGGGTTTGGAATTTGGCGTTTGCAGGGCCATTGCATGCGGGCCATTTGCACGGGGCCATTTGCACAGGGCTTTTGCATGGACCTTTTGCAGGGGCTTGCACGGGCGTTTGCACGGGGCTTTGCACAGGGCCTTTGCAGGGCCTGTTTGCACGGGGCCATTTGCACAGGGCTTTTGCATGGACCTGTTTGCACGGGGCCATTTGCACAGGGCTTTTGCACAGACCTGTTTGCAACGGCGCCATTTGCACAGGGCTTTTGCACGGGCCTGTTTGCACAGTGCCCTTTGCACAGGGCTTTTGCATGGACCTGTTTGCACGGGGCCATTTGCACAGGGCTTTTGCACGACCTGTTTGCACGGGGCCATTTGCACGGGTTTGCACGGGGCCATTTGCACGGGGCTTTTGCACGGGCCTTTTGCACGGGGCCTTTGCACGGGGCCATTTGCACGGGGCCATTTGCACGGGCTGGGACCAGACCCACGCTCCCTGGGGACACCACAGTCTCTGAGCTGGGTTTTTACATTTTCCAAGCACATTTTCCAACCTCCCTCATCCCCCGAGACCTTCGGGGATGCTCCCCAGGTCGTCCCCCCGCATCTCAGCCTTGCCTGCCGGGGCTGACGGACCGGGGTCGGAGTCAAGGTCGCTTCCTGTTGATGTCCCTTTGTCGGGCAGGACAAACGGCCGGGACCGCAGCCGTCCTCCTCAAGGATTTCCCGTCCCCAAGAACATCGCGGCCTTCTTGGAACAGCAGGGCTGGCCAAACGATTTGCTGCTAATTAATTGTTGATAAAGAGCAAGAGCGGAGCTGGAAAGGGCCTGGGGTCTCTCCCACCGGGAAGGGAAGGAAGTCGTTATTTTGGTGGGAAACGAATGGCGAGGAGCAGATAAATGGCGGGGACCCCTGCCCCCGGGGATCGCTGCCCCCCGGGGACCCCCATGCACCTTGCAGCCAGGGCAGGGCGGCTGCTGCCGGACACGCTGCCCGCACCCCTCTCAGCCCCATGGCACTTGTCCCTAACCCACTCCCGTGGTGGGGAGGGGGTCAGGGACCCCTCTCAGCCCCTGTCTCTTGTCCCTAACCCACGTCCCGTGGTGGGGAGGGGGACAGGGACCCCTCTCAGCCCCCTGTCTCTTGTCCCTAACCCATGTCCCATGACGGGGAGGGGGACAGGGACCCCTCTCAGCCCCATGGCACTGGTCCCTAACCCATCTCTGCAGGGAGGGGGACAGGGACCCCTCTCAGCCCCATGGCACTGGTCCCTAACCCACATCTCGTGGTGGGGAGGGGGACAGGGACCCCTCTCAGCCCCATGGCACTTGTCCCTAACCCACGTCCTGTGGTGGGGAGGGGGACAGGGACCCCTCTCAGCCCCCTGTCACTTGTCCCTAACCCACATCTCGTGGTGGGGAGGGGGACAGGGACCCCTCTCAGCCCCATGGCACTGGTCCCTAACCCACATCCCGTGGTTGTGAGGGGGACAGGGACCCCTCTCAGCCCCCTGTCACTTGTCCCTAACCCATGTCCCATGACGGGGAGGGGGACAGGGACTCCTCTCAGCCTCCTGTCACTTGTCCCTAACCCATGTCCCTGGTGGGGAGGGGGACAGGGACCCCTCTCAGCCCCCTGTCACTGGTCCCTAACCCACATCCCGTGGTGGGGAGGGGGACAGGGACCCCTCTCAGCCTCCCGTCACCTGTCCCTAACCCATGTCCCATGGCAGGGAGGGGCACATGGACCCCCCCAGCCCGTTTCGGGGGCACAGCAGCACTGCTGTGACACCCTGGTGTCCCTGGGAAGGGACTTAACCCCTCTGCCCTTCTGTTCCCGGCGCAGAGCTGCCCGCCCTGCAAGGCTGCGGTGCCGATAAATAAGGTGGCGGAGGATGGGGGCAGGCGGGGACGGGCCCCACTGTGGGGTACACGGGGCCAGGGGGGTGCCCGGACCCAGGGGTTGATCCCATGGGTGGGCTGGGGGCTTCCATCCTGCAAACCCAGAGCTCAGGGCAGAAAATGGTCCAGAGCAGCGCCGCATCCTGGCAGGTGATGCCAGCCCCTTGCCAGGGCTGGGGCCCAGCTGGGCAGAAAGAGGGTGAAGCCACGCCAGTCCCTAAAATCCTCCTCTCGTCCCACGGGCACCGCACGCCCTCCCCATGCCACGGCTGCAGCCCCGGAGCCCTCTCCCCTCCCGCGGCAGCCGGAGGGAAAGCGCTCCATCATCAGGAGCATCCCTGGTACCCTCGCCCCATTTGGGCCCCCCCCCGGCCCCGGCTGCCGGGATGCTGGTGCCGACCCTTCGGCGCTGGCACCGGCGGCAGAGCCGGGCATGGGGCCCAGCATCACTGCCGCAGGGCCCCGGCTGTGGGCAGCGCCGGCGGGGAGCTGGCACCACGCGCATCCCCGGGACGCGGCGTTCCTGGAAGGCTTTCCCTGGCACACGGTCCCCTTCCTGTCCCCGCCGGCCACCAGCACCTCCTGGCTGGGTTTTAAGGATTTTCCTCGATGTTTTCTGGCTGTGCCGAGGCTCTCCCGGCCTGGCTCTGCTCGGGAGCATCGTGGCAAAGCCTCCTCTCCAGGCACTGCAGGGATGCGGCCGGAGAGGGGCTGGGGCGGGGGGGGGATGGGGACAGCCGGGTCCTATGGGGGGGGGGACTTGGGGCAGTGGGGTGGGAAGGGGAGATGCGGCGTTCCCGCATCCCCTCCCAGCGCGGGCAGCGCTAATGGGATCTGCGCGGTGATTAGGGAGCTCATTTATCAGCCCCTGATGGGATCTGGGAAAATTGAATTCCCGGCCATCTGGAGCTGGGGAGGAATTCAAGCCGGGGCAGCGCTCCCTGGCAGGGCTGGGGCGCCCCGGGGGCTGGCGTCTCTCAGGGGTTTGCTCGCTGTGCACAGGGACCGCTTTTATTTTCCATGTATAAGAGGGTTCGGTTACGGGATCCAGCTCTCAGCCGCCACCGAGGGGGTCTGGGAATCGCAGGGGTCTCACTACTCAGATGGGGAAACTGAGGCACGGCCAGGGGAAGCCCAAAGCCACCACAAAATGGTTCCCCGTGGGGGAAGGTTTACAGCGCTGGTGTTTAATGGGTCAGTACCCAGCCGGGGGTCCCGGTCTCCAGCCCCCTTGTCTATGGCCGGTCTCAAAACCATGCCCAGGGCACCCAAAGGTGCCAGGCACCATGCGCCCACCAGAGCCGCAGGCACCAGTCTGCCCAGCACATGGGGATGTGCCCACGGGGACCTGCCCGAGCCAAAAAGCAGGGAGAAACTCCCCGCTCTGGCTGCCACCCAGCTGCCAGGGAGGCTTTGCTTCTGGCTTTGGCAGCATCCCGATGGAGCCGGGGGGGGAGCAGCGATCCCCTCTCCTGCGCCAAGAACAGGGAGTCTCAGGAACCAGCCCTGCTCCCCATCTGCTCCCCACTGCAGCCCCCCAGCATCTCCCTCCCCAGGCGTCCCCCCCCCGCCCGTGGCTGGTCCCCAGTACCCTCTCCTCCGTGCCCACGGGGCAGCCAGGGGAGGGATGTGACCGGATCCGGCTGCAAAAATCCAGCAGCTCCAGATCCCAGCCGGGTTCCCAGGTCCTGGAGGGTCGCCCGGCACTGGTTTGGCTCCTCGGCCCTGGAGCCCATGTGAGGGATGAGCCTTCCTCTGGCTGTGGATGCTAGGGGGGGCTCAGCCGACACCCAGGTTCAGCCCCTCCCCAGTATCACCCCGGCAGGGTGGGATGGATGAGAAGACTCCGCTGAATTCGCCCCTCTCCTCCCTGCACTGCCAGGGATGCCATTGCCCCGCAGCGACCCCCCCGGGGGGGCCAGAGCCCCCCCGACCTGGCCACAGGCCGGGCTTGCTGCCATCACCTCCCCGCAAAATGTCCAGCTCGGCTCCAAAAAGCCAAGGTCGGCCGCGGTGCCCATCGCAGGCTGGGAGGACGATGCCGCGCTGCCAGATCCGGCGCGAGAAATTCCTCCCCTCCAGAAAACACCGAACGTCAAACCCCCCCCAGCGCCAGCTGCCCCCAACCCACCTCCCCACCGGTGCTGATGCCTGCGTGCAGCCCCCCCCGGCCCCCCATCCCTGGGTGCAGCAGGAGCCCCCATACCCCGGCTCCCCCATCCCCGGGGTGCAGCAGGAGCCCCCACACCCCGGCTCCCCCATGCCAGCCGGGGGCGCAGGAGCTCCCCCAGACACCCGGCTCCCCCCCCCGGGGCAGCAGGCCCCCAACCACTCCCACCGGTGCTGTCCCGCACCCCCCCTGGGGTGCAGCAGGAGCCCCCACACCCCGGCTCCCCCATCCCTGGGATGCACAGGAGCCCCCATACCCCGGCTCCCCCCTCCCCTGGGGTGCAGCAGGAGCCCCCACACCCCGGCTCCCCCCTCCCCTTGGTGCAGCAGGAGTCCCCACACCCCGGCTCCCCCATCCCCGGGGTGCAGCAGCAGCCCCCACACCCCGGCTCCCCCATCCCCGGGGTGCAGCAGGAGCCCCCACACCCCGGCTCCCCCATTCCCCATGGTGCAGCAGGAGCCCCCACACCCCGGCTCCCCCATCCCCGGGGTGCAGCAGGAGCCCCCATACCCCGGCTCCCCCATCCCCGGGGTGCAGCAGGAGGCCCCATACCCCGGCTCCCCCATCCCCTTGGTGCAGCAGGAGCCCCCACACCCCGGCCCCCCATCCCCGGGTGCACAGCCCCCACCCCCGGCTCCCCATCCCCGGGGTGCAGCAGGGCCCCACCCCCCGGCTCCCCCATCCCCGGGGTGCAGCAGGAGCCCCCACACCCCGGCTCCCCCATCCCCGGGTGCAGCAGGAGCCCCCACACCCCGGCTCCCCCATCCCCGGGGTGCAGCAGGAGCCCCCACACCCCGGCTCCCCCATCCCCGGGGTGCAGCAGGAGCCCCCCACACCCCGGCTCCCCCATCCCCATGGTGCAGCAGGAGCCCCCACACTCCGGCTCCCCCATCCCTGGGATGCAGCAGGAGCCCCCACACCCCGGCTCCCCCATTCCCGGGGTGCAGCAGGAGCACCCCCACCCCAGCCAGGCTCTGGGCTCGACGTACAGCCCCCCAGCCGGTGGCCGGGCCATTTCTGCACCCCAGCCTGGTTGCCACATGCCTGGAGGTGGCCACAAGCCCACTGTGATGCCGTGGGGGTGTGAGCGGGGTACCACCCACAGCCCGAACCCCACAGCCCCCCAAAAATCAGTGCCAGGGCACACGCAATGCCGGCACGGGCTGATCCTGCCCCCTTGGAGCAGCCATAGGGAAAAAGCTTTTGCCAGTGGGGACCCCCAGGTGCACTGGGGTGCACCCACCCACCCCAGTCTGGGGGTCCCGCTCGTTGCCGCGACCCCTGGGGCTCGGCGGGGTGGGGGAGGAAGCCGGCCCTGCCCCGCGTCATGGAAAGAAGCGCCCTTGCCGCATTGTGCGCCGCGGCCCTTTCCTCCCCTTTATTGCCCTGCTGATGGTGTTTGCGTCCGCTGGAGGAAACGCCAGCAGCGCCGGGACAAACGCCCGCACGCGCATGTCCCCACACCGCCCCCCACGCGGCCCCCGCCCCACGGGCCCCGCCGGCCCCGCGCGTGGGGAAACTGAGGCACGAGCAGCACTGGCAGCTCAGCAAAGGCGGCCCCCAGGGTGGGCTGGGGCGCAGGGGGAGGCAAGCGCCCGAGTGTGCTCCCCCGCCAGCCCCTGGCCCCCCCATGACCCCCCCGAGCTCCTGCCCGCTTCGCCAGGCTGCGAACACACGTATCAATTAGGGCTTGATTCATGAGCCCGGCAGCGGGTAATTGCATTGGGGCTGGCGGCTGGGAGGGGGAGGAGGCCCAGCCATCTTCAGCCTCACCCCACGGCAGGGTGGTCGGGGGGGCCAGCAAAGCCCCAAGCCCTATATAACCCCTACCTACCCCCCACCCCCACCCCCAGGCTCGGGGGTGGGGGTCCCAAATGCAGCCAGCACCCAGGGCACTGATGGGGACTGGGGTCCTGGAGCATTTTGGGGGGTGTGGGGGGTGAGCGGCGCAGCCTGGCAGGACTCGTCCCCCGCCACCCGCCCCTCGCACGTCCCTGGTTGTGTCCCTTTGCCCCGTGCTGCCCCCCCGTTGGCCTCTCCTCGGTGCCACCCCGCAGCCCCCAGACCAGGCTGGTGGCCTGGGTTAAAACCAGCCCCCCCCCACACACACACATCTGGGTGGCTTTTGCTCCCCCAGGACCAGGGGTTGTGGGTCCCTTCCAGGTCCCACCCCCCTCCAGGTGGGGGTCAGGGCCCACCCAGCTGTAAGCACCCTCCTGGGACAGGGCTGGGTGGGTGCTGGGTGTCTGGGACCAAGAGGGGTCACAGGGACCCCCGCACCATGGAAAAGGGCCACTCATCCTGGCCAGTAAGGAGTCACACAGCCTGTCCCTGTGCTGGGTGACAGCTCTGATGTCCCCAAGCTTCATCCTGCCCCTCCTGGGGGGCTCAGTGCACCCCGCAGTGAGCCCTGGCCCCCCCGGGCACGGGCCAGCCCGGCTCAGCTCCTTTCCCTCCGTCAGCAGCTTTCGGCTGTTTCCCGGAAAGCGTTTCCTTCCCTTCATCTCCCAGCGCAAAGCCTCAGGTCCCTGCCTCGCTCCGGCCTTGAACCTGGAGCCCCCCCAAACCCCCCTGGAGCCCCCCGGAGCCCCTGCCCACGGGAGCAGGGCACAGGGACCGTGCCACCAGCCGGCTCGGGGCACGCGCTGGGGACCACAGCCACGGCTCTCGCACCCAAAACCATTGGCGCTGCCCGACACCTGGGTCAGGGATCCGGCACGGCGGACAGACGGACGGCGAGAGGGGGTGGGAGCGCTCCGGGCAGGGGTGAACCCCTCCAGGCTGCCCCGTCCCCAAATTTGGATGCGTTTGAAGGCGGGGGAGCACAAAGGACCAAACATTTCCCCATCCACATCCCCCATCCCCAAAACGTGCAATCGCGAAAGGAAGGGGGGGGGGGGGGGGGGGGGGGCCGGGGGCCGGTGGGGGTCCCCCCTTCCCAGCACAGCCCCCCCACGAGGGCTGGCCCCGGGGTGGGACACGCTGCCTGCCCCTGGCCGCGGCCCCCAGCCGAGCTCTCGGGGCACCGGCTGACAGAGGAGCAGGGCAGGGGGGGACGCGGGGGGGAGCGGCACCCCAACTCCAGCACCCCGATACCCCCCTAACACACGGGACCCACGCTCCCAAACGCATCACATCCCCGCCCTCAGGCACGGGCCCCCCGATGTGTAGGACCCCCGGCCCCCAGGCCACCGATCCCCCGGGGCCCCCATTTCCCCGGGCGCTGGGCAGAGCCCCCCCCCCGCCCTGGGGTCGCTCACAGTGTCCTGGGGGGTGCCCATGGCGCGGCGGCGGGAGGGAGCTGGGACCGGGACCGGGACCGGGGCCGCCCGCCCGGTCCCCCTTTCCTGGCCCGGGGGTCCGCCCCCCCGCCACCTCCTTCCTGCGTGCCCCGGGGGCCCCCCCCCCGCCCCCCAGCCCCGCGGGCTCCCCCCAGCTGCAGGAGGGGGTCCGGCGGGGGGGGGAGGGCCCCCCCCCCCCCCCCCCCCCCCCCGCACCGCCCAGTTTCCCCGCTGCCGGCTCTCCGGGGGGGCTCCGGGGGGGAGACGAGCGGGCTCGGGAAAGCCCCCCCCCGGGCCCGGTAGGGAGCTGAGCCCCGGCGCGGGGTGGGGGCGGTCCCGCAGCCCCCGGTCCCGCCGCACCCCCGGCCCGGCCGAGCCGCAGCCCAGCGCTCCCGGTGTCAAGGGGGACCCCCGCACCCCCGGGACCGGGTGGGGAGGGGCCAGCAAGGCTGCCCCGCTCCCCCCCCGGGCCGGGGGGGGGGGGGGGGGGGTCCCGGGGGGGGGGAGGCGGTGGGGGGGGGTCCCGAGTGGGAGGGGAGGCGGTGGGGATGGGGGTCCCGAGTGGGAGGGGAGGCGGTGGGGATGGGCTGTCCCGGGTGGGAGGGGATCCAGGTCGGGGTCGGGAGTCCGGGCTGGGAGGGGAGTGTGGGGACCCCCGTGGGGGGGGGGGGTCCCGCCGTCCCTACCTGTAGCGCCTCGGAGCCGGGCACGGCGTCCTCCACCTTCAAGAAAACCGCCTGGCCCCGTCTGAAAAAGCGAAGGAGGGCGGTGAGGAGGTGCTGCAGCCCCAGCACCATGCCGGCTCCCGGCTCGGCTCGGCTCGGCCCGGCTGGGGCTCCCCGCCCCCGGGCAGCGCCCGCGGCCCCGCCGCTCCCCGCCCCGCTCCGCCCCGCTCCGCTCCGCACCTGCTCGGCGGGGCCCGGGGGCGGCCCCGGGGACACACACACACACACACACACACGGGCCCCTTCCCCATCCTCGCCGGTCGGGCACTGGAAGATTCCCCCACCCCCCATTTTTGGGCAGGGATGTCCGTCCCTGGCTCGGGGGGTGGCAGACGGACGCTGCTGCGGAGCTTGGTACAGAGCCCTCCCCCCCCCCGCTGCCCCCCAGACCCGGGGATCGGGGTGTCCCCCCCCCCGCCCTGCCTGGAAGGGCCCCCCTCCCCCCCTTGCCCCCCACCCGGGGTCGGGGTGTCCCACCCCAGCTGCACTCCCCCCCCGCGCCCCCCCCCCACCCATTGCCCCCCATCCCGGGGGTATCGGGGTGTCCCACCCCCAGCCCTGCATTGGAAGGGCACCCCACCACGCTGCCCCCCACCCCCGGGTGCCCCACGGAAGGGCCCCCCCCCCCCCCTGCCGGGAGGCACCCCCCCTTACCGCTGGAGGATCCCACCCCTTGAGGACCCCCCATAGGGATGCAGGGGCTTCACCCCCAGCCCCCTACACATCCCCCCACCAGTGACCCCCCCGCTGAGTCTCCCATCCTCTCCCAGGGACAAGCACCGGGATTTTGGGGGTGCCGCTCCCCCCGCACCACCTGAGCCACACAGGGACGCTGGGGACCACCCCGCCGCCGCAGGCAGGGAGGAGAGGGGTGCTCTGCCCCCCCCGACATCCCACTCCCCACCGCCCCGCTCGGGGAGCCCACCCCGAAGGACGGGGCTTTGGGGGTGAGGGATCCACAGGGTGGTGTTTAACGGCTTCCCCACGGGCGCCGAGGAGCGCGGGATGGGTCCAGGGGGGCCGTGAGACGGCAGCCCCACGCCACGCTGCGGGGCGGGGGGGGGGCACGGGCAGCCTGGCCGGGGGAAAAGACACAAAAAAATGGGAAATAAAGGCGGCAGGGGAGAGCGAGCTGTGCAATGGAAGACGATGTTACGGCAAAGCCGAGGAAGGCAGGGCTGGCATCCCGCCTCCATCGCCCCCCGAGGCAGAGGAGGAAGGTTTGGGCTGGGGGAGGAAGGCCTCCTGCTCTTCCTCCCAACCCCTTGGCTGACCCGTTGTCCCCTCGTCACCCAGATCAGCAAGATGGGAGCTAAACCGGCCCAAGCCACCAGCGACGCTCGCTCCAGTGTTCCTCCTGCCCTCACCCCCGCCCGGGGGGCTGCGCGGCGGATGTCCCCCCCAGTTATCCTAAGCCAAACCTTCAGCCAGGCTTGCGGAGAGGCTGGGGGGGCTGGGAAAGCCAGCGGGTGCAGGGCCCTTCGCAGGGTGCCCAGCCCCGGGCACAGCCCTCAGCCTGCCAGGGAGGTTTTGGCAGCGCACCCCGGCTTGCAGGGCCCGCCCCCCAGCCCCCAAAACCGGCCTTCCTCCTGAAGGCTTCCCCTCCGCCGCAGCCCCTAACGCCAGGACAGAGCCCCAGCCGAGCTGTCCCCGTGCCCTCCATGTCCCCCCACCACGGCACTGGGGCTCAGTGCCGCTGCAGAGGGGGGGTCCCCCCAGGACCCCTGCCCCGCAGGTTCTGCGGAACCCCCCAAAAAGCCTCCCACGCCCGAACGCTGGGTGCACAGCCACACTAGCAGACAGCGGAGAATCCACGCCCGCACACAGAGCACCTGCGGCACGGGGGGAGCTGGGACCGGAGCGAAAGCGCAGGTTTTGCCCCCCCCCCCCCCCCCACCAGCTGGGAGCCGAAGGGCCCTGCCACCCCCCAGGGATGCGCTGGTGGCTCGTAGGGGCTCAACCCCTCTCGCATCGTCTCGAACCCACAGGGGGGAGACACCGAACCCCCAAAAGCCGGGCTGCTGGTGGAGGGGGAAACGTCCCTGAAGGGTGGGGAGATGGGGGGAGAAGCTCCACGGTGCCCTCGCCCCCATGGGGACCCGGGGTGACAGGGAAATGCCCCGGGGCCAGGCCTCCCCAGGGCAGCGGGGAGGGGTTGGGGGCTGTGGAAGCACACCCCCCACCCCCCCCAAACCCCCCCCCAGCAGCTCAGGGGCGGTGCTGCAGCCCCAAAGCACCCTTGGGTGGCTGGGCCAGGATGCCGGGGGAGGTGGGGGCCTGACAGTGGGACCCTCCCACGTGCACCCTGCCCCCTGCATGCTGCACCCCGCACCCCACACCAGCACCCCGCTCGTTGTGTTGATGCACCCCTGCACCTTCTGCACTGCACCCCACACCCTGCACCCTGCCCCCTGCATGCTGCACCCCGCACCCTGCACCCTGCACCCCACAACCTGCACCCTGCAGCTCCCTGCCTGCTGCACCCTGCATACTGCAACCTGCACCCCACACCCTGCACCCTGCCCCTGCATGCTGCACCCCGCACCCTGCACCCTGCACCCCAACAACCTGCACCCTGCAGCTCCCTGCCTGCTGCACCCTGCATGCTGCACCCCGCACCCCACACCCTGCACCCCGCTCCTTGTGTGATGCACCCTGCACCTCGCGCGCTGCACCCCACACCCTGCACCCTGCATGCTGCAACCTGCACCCCACACCCTGCAGCTCCCGGCCTGCTGCACCCGGCTCATACGCTGCACCCCACGCCCTGCAGCCTGCACCCCACACCCTGCACCCTTCATGATGCACCCCACACCTCACACACTGCATCCTACACCCTGATGCACCCCACACCCTGCACCCTGCACCCTGCACCCCACACCGTGCACCCTCCCACCTGCACCCCACGCCCTGCAGCCTGCGCCCCAAACCCTGCACCCTGCACCCCACTCCCTGCACCCTGCATGCTGCGCCCCGCTCCCTGCACCCTGCACCCACCATCCTGCACCCTGCACCCACCATCCTGCACCCCACACCCTGCGTCCCGCTCCCAGCACTCTGCACCACCACCTGCACCCTGCATTCTGCACCCCACACCCCGCACCCTCCTGGCTGCACCCCACAGCCCCCAGGCGGTGCCGGGGCCAGGCGGGGGGGGGGGCCGGGCCCCCCCGGGGCCACCCCGGGGGCTCCCCGGCCAGCCCCCCCCCGGGCACCCCCCGCACCCCCCACCAGCAACCGCGGGGGGAGGCGACACAGCCCCTACTGGCATCGTGCTGGGACCGAAGGGTGACACGGTCATGGGTGCAGGGAGATGGGCACCTCGTCCCAGGCGGTGGCACAGGGTCATGGGCACCTCACCATGGGCGATGGCAGGGGGTCATGGGCACTGCACCCCTGGTATGATGGCACAGGCTCAAGGGCTCCTCACCATGGGCCATGGGCCTCACCACGGGGATGGCACGGGGTCATGGGCACCTCGGGGAGGCATGGGGTCATGGGCTCCTCACCATGGGTGATGGCAGGGGGTCATGGGCTCCTCACCATGGGCGACAGCACGGGGTCATGGGCTCCTCACCATGGGCAACGGCACAGGGTCATGGGCTCCTCACCATGGGTGATGGCACGGGGTCATGTGCTCCTCACCATGGGCGACAGCACAGGGTCATGGGCACTGCACCCTGGGAGATGGCACGGGGTCAGGGCTCCTCACATGGGCGTGCACGGGGTCATGGGCACCTCATGGGCGACGGCACGGGGTCATGGGCTCCTCACCATGGGCGAAGGCACGGGGTCATGGGCTCCTCACCATGGGCGGTGGCACGGGGTCATGGGCCCTCACCCATGGGTGATGGCAGGGGGTCATGGCTCCTCACCATGGGCGGTGGCACGGGGTCATGGGCACCTCATGGGCGATGGCAGGGGGTCATGGGCTCCTCACCATGGGCGATGGCACGGGGTCATGGGCTCCTCACCATGGGCGGTGGCACGGGGTCATGGGCACCTCATGGGCGATGGCACGGGGTCATGTGCTCCTCACCATGGGCGGTGGCACGGGGTCATGGGCACCTCATGGGCGATGGCACGGGGTCATGGGCTCCTCACCATGGGCGGTGGCATGGGGTCATGGCACGCACACCCACCCCGTCCGACAGCCCCTCGCCCCTCGCTGCCTTGCTGGCTGCCAGAGGCTCTTTGCTCTCTGCCAGGACCTTGCCCAGCCACCAACGCGCCCCTGCCCCCTGCCCACTCCCCTGCCCGCCGGGTGCCTCCCCAGCACCCCGGCCCCCCTTTCCCCCCGGCCTCAGTTTCCCCCCGGGGGAACTGGCTTTCTTTGGGGATGAGCGCCGCCAAGATGGGAGCAGAGGCTGCAAACTGCTCGGGAGCCGTGGCCGCCAACCGCCCCGGGGTTTGGGGTGAAGGGGGGAGCACCCCGCGGCTGGGTGGGGAAGGACCCCACCATCCCCACCCCATCCCCAGGAGGCTCCTGGAGACCCCACGGGGGGGCAGCGGGGTGGGTGAGGGGCAGGGATCCAGCCCCGGTGGGTGGTGGTGCCCACAAGGGCTCAGCTCCCGCGCCCGTGCGAGGGTGTCCCGGGCTGGCTACCGGCGTTTCGCACCCAGGGCTGGGGACCCCGGGCGGCTCTGCCCGTCCCCAGGGCCCCTTGGCCGCCAGGATGTGGCAGCGGGCGTTTTGGGCTGGAAAACAGCAATTCCCGTCACGCAGAGCTGCTCCAGCCATGTGCAACCGGTGGAAAAGCACCCCCAAAACCAGAGGTGCCTGCCTTGCCCAGGCAGTGGGGTGCTGAGCAGTGGGGCAGCAGCCCCCCCCTGGGGCTGGGGGGACCCGGGGGGGGGCCGGGGGCCGCTCCTGGGAGTCAGCCGGCAGCTGGGCAATAATTAGAGATGGCAGCACGGGGAGGTGCGGGGAGCTTCGTCAGCCTCTGGCCTTAACGAGGCGGGGAGCAGTGGGGCACCAGTGCGGGCAGGCACCCCACAGCGGGGTGGGGGGGCGCAGGGGGGGCGAGGGCAGAGCCAGCCAGTACCCAGCTTCCAAGCTTCAGGGCTGGGTGCTCGAGGTTTGCACCCCAAATCAGGTCCCCTGGGCCAGGGTCTCACCGTACCCGTCAGCCTGGCCAGGCCACCGCAGGACCCACCAGGTTGCCAGGATCAAGCCCCCGGGGTCCCCAGCTCTGGGGACATCCCTCAGCATCATCCCAGCCTGCCCAGCCCGGACCGATCCTGTCCGCTCAGATGGGGGTCCTGAGTGTGAAGCAGATTCCCCGTGGGGCTGGCAGCCAGCGCTCGCCCCCCCCAAAAGCCGGGGTGCTCTGCAGCAGCAGGATCCGTGCCGAGCCTGGCACGTGGGCATCGTCACCAGAGCCGCACCCAGAGCGGGTGACAGCTGCCCGGGGACAGAGCCCGCACAAGGGCTGCCCTGTCCCCAGCCACGCACCCACGGCAGCCGGGGGAGGGCGGTGGGACACGGGGGTGCAGGGACGTGGGGGTGTGGGGACACGGGGTGCGGAGACACAGGGGGTGCAGGGATGCAGGGACAGGGGGGTGCGAGGACATGGGGGTGCAGGGACACAGGGGGTGCAGGGACACAGGGATATGGGGACATGGGGGTATGAGGACACAGGGGGGTGCAGGAACAGGTTGGGTGCGGGGACACAGGGGCTGCGGGATACGGGGGTGCAGGGATGGGGTTGTGGGGACAGGGGGGTGCGGGGACACAGGTGCATGGACACGGGTGCAGGGACAGGGGCATACGGGACGGGGGTGCGGGGACAGGGGGGTGTGAGGACCGTGTGCAGGGACCAGGGGTGCAGGGACAGGGGTGTGGGGACACGGGTGCAGCGATGGGGGTGCAGGGACAGGAGGGGGTGCGGGGACACGGGTGCAGCAGCGCGGTCGCATGCAGGCGCTGTGCCCCAGCCCGCAGCTCATGTCCCCGGCTTGTTGAGGACCCCGTGTCACCACGAGCTGGTGCAGCCCCCCGGGAGCGACATCCCTGGGTGGGGAATGTCACAGCCCGATGGGGACACGCAGCACCAGCCCTGGCAACACCCCCGGCTGCTGGGGAGAGGCCAAGGAGCGCGTTTCCCAGCCGTGCTTCCCACATTCCCATTCTGCCCGTGGTTTTTCCCCCCTGTTTCCAACGCGGGGGGGCTCTGCCCACCCTGCCTCTCCCCAGGGGCTCGGGGCGCTGCCTGCCAGGCACCCCAGCCCTGCTCCGGCCGTGGGGTGTTTCATGGCACCGGGGGGAGCAAAGTTCACCCAGGCCAGTCCATATTAGCCTTTATTTCACGCAAAAGCCACCGGGAGAACCCTCCTTCGGTGTTTCCGACCCACGGCGTCGGCTCTTCCCTCGGAGGCGCTGGGAGCGAACGGCAGCAGAGCCCCGAAGCCGAGGGATTTTGGGGGGGGTTAAGAAGCAAGGCTGAGCCCTCGAAACCAGCCTTACCCCAAAAGACCAGCAGCACCTTGCTCCCCACGCCCAGGCCGCTTTGCATGTGGGAGGGGAAGCTGCAGAAACCTGCCCCCAGAGCAGCATCTTGGGGTGTACTGGGTATACTGGGAGCACTGGGATGCCGGGGGGTGGGAGAGGAATGTGGCCCGGCGGTTACCAGCTGGGCCAGCGTTGCTGTAAATCACGTCAGATCAGTGAAGCTTCATTACGCCGCGGCGGCCGAGGCGGGATGGATCGCAGGGCCGGATCCTGGCTGCGGGGAAGCACGGGGACCACCCCCCCAGCCCCCCCCTGCGAGCACCCCTGCCCCACAGCGTGGCCAGGCACCGGGACACCGTGGGAGCCCCCGGGGGCCGCAGCAAAACCTCCAGTGCCAAAAATGCTTCGTCGCACCCCACCTCCCATGCTGGGGGGCCGGGGGGGTGTTCGGGGAGAGCCAGGGCTGGCAGGGCAGAGGCTGCTCCCTCCCCCCCCCCCCCGAACCCCTGTGTGTGTGTGTGTGCACAAGTGTGCATGTGCACAAGCATGCGTGCATGGGTTTGCACGGGTTTGCATGTTACCTGCGTGCAGGTGTGCGTGCAGGGGGGGGGTATGCCGCGGGGGGGGGCGTGCATGCACAGGATGGTGCGTGCACGGGGGGAGGTGGGCACACAGGGAGGCATGCACTCCCTGCAGCCCCACGTCTGCCCCCCCTGCAACCCCAGTGTCTGCACCCCATGCAGCTCGGTGTTTGCACCCTGTGCAGCCCCACGCTTGCACCCTATGCACCCCAGCATTTGCACCCTGTGCACCCCAGCGTTTGCACCCCATGCCTCTCAGTGTTTGCACCCTGCGCAGCCCCACGCTTGCACCCTATGCACCCCAGCATTTGCACCCTATGCACCCCAGCATTTGCACCCTGTGCACCCCAGCGTTTGCACCCCATGCCTCTCAGTGTTTGCACCCTGCGCAGCCCCGTGGCAGCTCAGCCCCATCCTGACCCCCCCGTATCTGCCTGCACGGGGGCACGGGCTCTGCCCCGGCTGGGGTCACCCCTTCCCTTTCCAGCACAGGCCGGGGGCAGCCGGCTTACCCTGAGCAAGGCGAGGGGGTCACCCACTCCCCCCATCGCCACCCCAGCCGTCCCTGGGGCCACTCCTGCCATCGCCGCCACCCCAAGAGCCAGCAGCACCCCTGGCACCCCCGGGGGCACCGTGAGCCCCATCGACACCCAGCACCCACCCGGGGCCGGGGGGTGTCCTGGCCCAGCCCCTTGGCAGGGACAGTCCCCGGGAGATGCCAGCTGCGGGGACCCGGTGGCAGCACGTCCCGGGCACGGGCAGGGAAGGTTTTGCTGTTGTCGTTGCTGCTGTCATTATGATCGCTGGATTTTGAGCTGGATAACGAAGGGGCCTGGCTGAGTGAGCGGTGCCAGCGATGAATAAGTGATGGAGCCCTCGGAGGGTCTCTATGGAGACAGCTCGGAGCGCGCTGGGGGCCGGGGGGCCGCTGGCAGCCCCCGCATCCCACAGCCATGGCTGGGGAGCCAGGGCTAATTAGGGGGACGAGCACGATGCAGAGCCCTCTCCGCTCCCCAGAAGCTGATTGCCCTTCCCAAGAAGGTGGCTGGGCCCCCGCCGGGCCGGCTGGCGGGGGTTTAAATGGCGCTTTGCTCCATTTCTGTCCCTCTCCCCCCAGCAGCAGCTTCCTCCTGTTCCTCCGCTGCTCTCCCTACTTGGAGCCAGCTTGGCCAGTCCCTGGGCAAAAGCAAGCCCCGGCCGCGGTGGCCACGGGCACTTCCAGCTTGGCTTGCAAGGGCTTTTGCACCGTGGGTGGCTCAGCCCTGCTGTCACACACAGCCTGTCCCCTGAGAGCACCCCGCAGGCGCGGGGTCAGAGCACTCACCCGCGGCATGAGCAAAGGGACGAGGGACAGATGACATCCAGGGGACAGCGGGTGCCCAGGGGGAAAGTGTGCATCCAGGGGGACAGCAGGTGTCCAGGGGGACAGGATGTGCCATGGGGGACAGCCTGCATCCAGGGGACAGCGGGTGTCCAGAGGGATGACGTGCATCCAGGGGACAGCGGGTGTCCAGGGGGACAGTGTGCATCCAGGGGGACAGTGTGCATCCAGGGGGACAGCATGTGCCCAGGGGGACAGTGTGCATCCAGGGGGACAACGGGTGTCCAGAGGGATGACATGCATCTGGAGGGACAGCATGCACTGGGGACAGCATGGACTGGGGACAGCATGGACGGGGACAGCATGCCGGGGACAGCATGACTGGGGACAGCATGGACTGGGGACAGCATGCACTGGGGGGACCAGCATGCACTGGGGACAGCATGGACTGGGGACAGCATGCACTGGGGGGACACAGCATGCACGGGGACAGCATGGACTGGGCCCCGAGACAACGGGCTGGGCTCTGGAGAGCAAAGCTTAGAGCCTGAGCCGCCTCCAACCCCCCTGGCCTCAGTTTCCCCCCAAGAAAAGAGCCCTGAACGCCCCCCCCCGAGCACCCAGGGGTGCAGCCTGACCCAGCCCGGTGCGCCAGGAACCTCATTTAGCAGCTTCATTTGGTTTTGCCTCATTCACCCCCGCTTTTATCTCTGTACGTTTCTCTTCGGAGCCATTCTAGGCAAAAAAACCCGAGGAAGCGTCGGAGCCAGGTGGGCAATGTTCTTCCAGCAGCACTTACGCAAATCGTTAGCGCGTTAATGATTGCGCCGCGCCGGCTATTCCAGGTGGCCGAGCAGCAATAAGGAAGACCCCAGGCCGGCCCAGGCATACGGAGGCAGTGAATTTATTGCCAGATTAAATAAAAGAATAATAGGTGACATCCGTCAGCGCCGGGCTGCGTCACCCCGTGCTGGCCCCGCTCCAGCAACAGCACACGGGGGCTCCTGGCCGGCCCCTCCGCTCCCCTCGGCCCCTCGTTTGCTTCCCAGTGACAACAGGTTGAGGTGCCACCGGCAGCACCCGGGCTGCGCGCGGGGACGGAGACGCGGGGCTGGTTTCCATCGGCTGTCAAGACTCCGGAGAAATGTGGCGCGCAGGGGACAGAGGGCCCCATCCCCACCCTCCAGCTGGCGGAGGCGGTGGGATGCTCCTGGGCAGGACCCCAGGAATGCCCCGACCCCAGGGATGCTCTGAGCTCTGACCCCAGGGATGCCCTGACCCCAGGGATGCTCTGAGCTCTGACCCCAGGGATGCTCTGACCCCAGGGATGCTCTGAACCCCAGGGATGCTCTGAGCCCTGACCCCAGGGATGCCCTGACCCCAGGGATGCTCTGAGCCCTGACCCCAGGGATGCCTGGCTCTGACCCCAGGGATGCCCTGACCCCAGGGATGCTCTGAGCCTGACCCCAGGGATGCCCTGATCCCAGGGATGCTCTGAGCTCTGACCCCAGGGATGCCCTGACCCCAGGGATGCTCTGACCCCAGGGATGCTCTGAGCCCCAACCCCAGGGATGCTCTGACCCCAGAAATGCCCTGACCCCAGGGATGCTCTGAGCCCTGACCCCAGGGATGCTCTGAGCTCTGCCCCCAGGGATGCCCTGACCCCGGGGATGCCCTGACCCCAGGGATGCTCTGAGCCCTGACCCCAGGGATGCTCTGACCCCAGGGAGCTCTGCCCTGACCCCAGGGATGCTCTGAGCCTGAACCCCAGGGATGCTCTGACCCCGGGCCTGACCCCAGGGATGCTCTGAGCCTGACCCCAGGGATGCTCTGACCCCAGGGATGCTCTGAGCCCTGACCCCAGGGATGCTCTGCTCCCCAGGGATGCTCTGAGCCCTGACCCCAGGGATGCTCTGAGCCCTGACCCCGGGGATGCCCTGACCCCAGGGATGCTCTGACCCCAGGGATGCTCTGAGCCCTGACCCCAGGGATGCCCTGACCCAGGGATGCTCTGCCCCCAGGGATGCTCTGACCCCAGGGATGCTCTGAGCTCTGACCCCAGGGATGCTCTGACCCCAGGGATGCTCTGACCCCAGGGATGCTCTGACCCTGACCCCGGGGATGCCCTGACCCAGGGATGCTCTGACCCCAGGGATGCTCTGACCCCAGGGATGCTCTGAGCCCTGACCCAGGGATGTTCCCTCCCCATCAAAGCCGCCCCAGCCTGGCTGCCCATCACCAGCCCCGCTCTCTGCACGCATGCGCCCCCCTCAAACCTGTGCACCCCTCCTGGCATGGAGAGGAGGGCAGGTTTGCTGATTTACAGACACCTTGTTGGAAAGAGCCCTCGCTGGGCGCTGCTCCATCCCTCCCCTCACTGCAGGGCCACGAGCGGACACGTCTCCGCCTGTTTCCCCCCCCCCAGACCCCCTCGCGGGTAGGACCCCTCGTACGCTGGGGGAGGGACAGGCACCGTACCCTGCTGTGACAATGCCCTGCAACATGCCGTGCCTCAGTTTCCCCTTCTCGACCCGGTGAGCCCCAGCTGATAGAAGGGGCACCAAAGGGGATCCCAGCCCTTCCCCAGCACCTTCCCGTGCTTTCCCCCCTCCTCCCGATGGAAGCCTCCTCCTGGGAGGCGCAGCAGGCCACCGGGATGCTCCGCTCCGGCAAAGGGATGAGCTGGGATGCGGGCGCCCGCTTGCCTGGCACCTGCCTGCTCCAATTCCCCCTCGTTATCTCTCTTGCGCTAACGATGCATTCGCTCACCCATTTAACCTGGATTAAAACCGGCTCGCTCGCCCGCTTGTTCTCCTCCAATTAATTTGTTCGTCGCTTCTATTTCCAAATTAATTCATCAGGCTCTTTGGCAGGGAGAAAACAGCAGCACGCAGGCTCTGCGCGGCTCGGGAAGGGATCAGGGTTAATTATCCCGCTGGGAATGACCGGGAGGCGAAGCGGAACAGCGGCACATCCAGGGATGGGGGCCTGGATGCGGCGTCCCCCGGACCACCCATGTGCATCCCACCACGGGGGGGGTTTGGGGGGTGGATGGGGGACCCACGGCCAGCCCCATCACTTCCATGCTGCCTCAGGAATCCGACACGGGGACAAAATCCTTAGGGAACAAAATGTGGCACCTGCGGGGGGGGAGCACCCTGGTCCATGAGGGGGGGGCGAGGCGGGGGGGCGAGGCTGCGCCCCGCAAGGGTTAACGCCGGGTACAGCACGGGGCGTTCGAGCTAAAAATACACGGTGACTTTCTCGGCGTTTGCTCTAATGACTCATTCTCTTTAAGTAATTTATTGCTCGTTACATAATCACTTTCATTTTCAGCTCCAGAAAAATGGAATTATTTTTTTTTTCCCTTGTTGGGTTTTTTTTTCGGTTTTTTTTTGAACCGAAAAGGGCACTCAGCAAAGCCTGCAGGCGCCCTGGCATCGGCCATTTTCCCAACACTTCCCTGCATTTTCCCAGCTCTTCCCTGCATTTTCCCAACACTTCCCTGCATTTTCCCAACTCTTCCCTGCATTTTTCTGGCCAAGGGCCGGGATGCTGCTGCCGGCAGCTCCTCCGCTCCATTCGCATCCTCCAGCAAAAGCTTTTCGGGAGCCCAGTGGGCACCGGGGTGATGCTACAGGGGGTGGCCGTGGGTGCGGGGGGGGGCCCTGGGTGTCTGGGAGGGGCAGAGCGCCCCAGGGCCGGCTCGGCGGGGACGGTGGCACCACGGAGGCTCCGGGATGGGCTTGGGGGTCGGATCCGTGGTGCCCAGGCTGGGGCAAGCACCCACCAGCACGGCCCTGGGAGCCGAGCCCGGGATCCAGCTGCGTCCCAGTAAGGCCAGTGCAACATCCCAGCTAACCCAGTGCAGCATCCCAGCTAACCCAGTGCAGCATCCCAGCTAACCCAGTACAGTGTCCCAGCAAGCCCAGTGCTGCATCCCAGCAAACCCAGAGCTGCCCTAAATATTCCAGTACAGTGTCCCAGCAAGCCCAGTGCTCATCCCCCAGCAAGCCCAACACGATCCCCAGCAAGCCCAGTGCCATGTCCCAGTAAGCCCAGTGCCACGTCCTAACAAGTCAAAGCCACAGGGAAGGGGACCCCAGCCACCCCCAGCACCGGGGCTGAGGGGGGGCTCCAGCTCAGGCCCCCATGGGTCCGGGGGGCTCTGCCGTGGGGGCCCCGCTCCCCGGCCCCTGCCTGCCCTCGCTGCCGGCAGCTGCCTGCTCCCTGCCACCCAGGTGGGGGGAAGAGTCTGGGGTTTGGAGCTGCCGACAGGGAATTAACTACGGCAAATGCTTTATTTGTGTAGAAACGCAATTATGCTAATTAAAGCATATCTGTAATTACAGCACTTAGTGGCCCATAAGTGCACGAGTGACTCCGGTGACTTCGGAGGCGCTGGAAACCTGGGGGGTGGCTTGGCCCCGGTGCCAGCGAGGTCCTTGGCAGGGCGAGAGCCAAGTGTGGCGCCAGGAGGTGACAGCGGTGACCTTGGTGCCCGCGGAGCTGGCCTGGGCTCCGGCGGGGAAAGCGGGCAGCGATTTCGTCCCAGGTGCTGGAGCGAGCTGGGGCTCGGGGCAGGGGACATTTGGGAGGAGCTGGGGCTCGGGGCAGGGGACATTTGGGGGGAGCTGGGGCTCGGGGCAGGGGACGCTGGGGCTCGGGGCAGGGGGAGGGGGGGGGGGGGCCTTGCCCCGGCTGCAAGGGGGAGGGCACAGCCCGGGGTGGGCACCAGCACCCAGGCAAAGGGAGAGGCTGGTGTGAGCGAGGGGGGAGCAGGCTCGGAGCCCCCGGCTGAGGCTCAGGAGCCTATCTGGAAGGGAGGAATAAATAAATGGGAAGCAGAGGAAGATGACAGCCGGAGCAGCGGCCAGACGGCCCCACGGGCTGGCTGGGCTCCGATAACCCAGCCCCCCCCAGGCAAGGGGGGCATCACCTCTGCCCCCGCCTCAATAGAACCCTTGCGTGCGATTGGGGGGGGACAAGGACCACGCTGGGGGGCCGGGATGGGGCAGAGGGGAGATGTTACGGGGGCACGGGGCGGGGGGCGCGGCGAACTCGGGGTGTTTTGGGCTGGCGGAGCGGCCAGCATCGATGGGGAGCCCCGGGGTCCCCACACTCCCGAGAGCCCGATCCTCCAGCCCTGAGCGGCGCAGAGCACCCAGAGCAGCCAAGCTCCCACGCCGGCACCTGCCGCCGCGGATTTCATCTTCCCCAGCCTCCAGCGGCGACGGAAAATTCCCCGTTTACCGCAATCCGGGGCCAAAACCGAAGGACTTCGCCGCGCGTAGCCGAGGGCGGTGTGGGCACGGGGTGCCCCGTGGTGAGGCATCGCCGTGGCACCCGCGGGCAGGGTGGGCAAGGGATGGCTGCCGAGCTCCCGTGTTTAATTTGGAGGCATCGTGTTTAATTTGGAGCCATCGTCAGCTCCGGGTAATTACAGGCCTGCATATTAATGGGCAGGTGCTGCAGGATGCCGGGCGGTGCCACGCCAGCTGGCAGGAGCGCGGGAGGGAAGGGGAACGGTGTCACCGGAGCTTCGCCGGGTGCGATTTATTTGCTTAGCAAACGCATCGAGCCCTAAGTGCCTGCGAGACAGCCTGCAGAAGGGCTGAGCTCTGTTTGCACAGCAAACGCGCTTCCCCGGGCGCTGCCTGGCCCTGAAGCGTCGGCCCGTGCGGCAGCTGCCTCCGCTGCAGCTGGAGCCCCGGGGGGCCTGGCAGCCCTGAATTCCAAACCCCCCCTGCATCCCTGCAAAAGCCTGCATGAATCCCCTCCCCATTGCACTGCATCCCTGCAAGCCTGCAAATCCCCTTCCCTGTTGCACTGCATCCCTCCAGGCCTGCAAATCCCCTTCTCCATTGCACTGCATCCCTGTGCAAATCCCCCGTTCTGCACCCTGCAATCCCGCCTGCATCCGCAGCCTGCAAATCCCCATTGCACTGCATCCCTGCAAATCCCCATTGCACTGCATCCCTGCATCCCTGCAAATCCCCATCCCCACTGCATCCCTGCAAATCCCCATTACACTGCATCCCTGCAAATCCCCATTGCACTGCATCCCTGCAAATCCCCATTCCCATTGCATTGCACCCCAAGACGCCAGGACCCAGCTCACTGGAAGCAGGAGGGTGGCCCTGAGCCCCCGGGCAAGCTGTCCCTAAGGGGGACCACAGGGAACGCCCGGTGACAGGAGGAGCTTTGCGTGGTGGCCCCGGAGCGGGGAGGAGAGGAAAGCAGGAGTGCCACCACCTTGGGGACCTCCAAGCGAGGCCACCAGCACCCCAAGGGAGCCGTGCCCATGCCGCAGCCCCGGCACAGAACCAGGCGGGAGCAAGGCCGGGGGCGGGGAGGGAGGAAACACACGGTTACCCTGAATCCCGGGGGAATTGTCCTTGGATAAATGCAGCGTTACAGACTCTGCCAACTCATCTCTCAATTAGTAGGTTTAGCTGATAACCAGGGGGGAAACAAGAAAAAAGCAGCGGGCGGCGGCGCTTTTCCCTGCGCTCATTACCTCCCCGGCGCTCCTGGCTGGTTTTTCCCTTTCCTGGCTTTTTTTCCCTTTTCCCAAACCCCCTCCCCCCCATCCTGCCCATCCCAGCTCCCTGCCAGCCCCGCTGCTCAGCCCCGAATTGGGCTCAACCCCAAATTTGGGGGTGTGGGGTCCCCTCCACCTGCTGCCATCCCATGGGAATAGAGCAGGCTCCCGGCATCCCAGCTTTGCCGCCTGTGCCCCATCCCTCGCTGGGAACCACAGCCCCTCCGGGCGCAGGGATCCTCTCCCGGGCTGCGACCCCCTGCATTTCCCACCGCATCCTCCACGTCTGACCACGGTGCAAGCAGCAGCCGCTCGCCAGAGCCCCTCCAAAATGGGCCCACAGCTCAGGGGCGTGGAAATAAAAGCAGCACATTCCCCCCCGAATGTCCCCCGCCGGGCACCGGGCGGGCACAAAATATTAATGTCAGCAAGAGCCAGCCTGGGGACAGGGACCGACGGCGGGGAGGGGAAGGACACAGCTACGATGCCTTGGGGGATGGGGGCTGGCAGTGGGGGTGCGGGCAGCAGGGCTGGCACGGGCATCGGCAGCGGGACGGGGCTGGCAGGGGCACAGTATCCCCCCCGGGACTGGGGGGGCACCACCAGCCGCTGCCACGCCCCGGGGGACATTGCATCTTGTCCCTTAACCAAGCGCTGAAGCGGTTCCTATCTCCGACCAAGCCTCCTGCGCCAGGAGCACACGCCTCCCCCCGCTCTCTCGGGGGGCAGGGGGGTGACAGGGGTGGCGGTGGCGAGGGGGACACCCCCTCCTGCCCAGGGCACCGGCTTCCACCCCCAGCCCCACCGCTGTCCCTTGCACGGCTCCCAGCACCGATGGGCCCTGGGCCTCCGGCGATGGTCCCCGGTGCTGCCAAAGCCCCCTCAGTGCCAGCTCCCCTGGAGGGGCGGGGGGGGCAGGGCAGGGGGGCAGCGCAGGGGTCCCCCCTGCCCACGCTGGTGTCCGGCCAGCACGCTGGGCTGGAGCCCGGGGTCCGCTCCCCAGCACGCTCCCAGTCACCGTGCCCAAGCGATCCCAGCATGCCCAAGGATGCCCGTTGCCCAAGCGATGCCCAAGGGATGCCCAAGGATGCCCAGCGATGCCCAAGCAATGCCCGAGTGATGCCCAGCGATGCCCAAGCAATGCCCAAGGATGCCCAAGCAATGCCCGAGCAATGCCCAAGCGATGCCCAGCGATGCCCAAGTGATGCCCAAGGATGCCCAAGCAATGCCCAAGGATGCCCAAGCGATGCCCAGGGATGCCCGAGCGATGCCCAAGCGATGCCCAAGCGATGCCCAAGTGATGCCCAGCGATGCCCAAGCGATGCCCAAGGATGCCCAAGGATGCCCAAACGATGCCAAGCGATGCCTGAGCGATGCCAAGCGATGCCCAAGGATGCCCAAGGGTGCCCAAGCGACGCCCAAGGATGCCCAAGCAATGCCCAGCAATGCCTGAGCGATGCCAAGCGATGCCCAGGTGATGCCCAAGCGATGCCCAGCGATGCCAAGCGATGCCTGAGCGATGCCAAGCGATGCCCAAGGATGCCCAAGGGTGCCCAAGCGATGCCCAAGGATGCCCAAGAATGCCCAGCAATGCCTGAGCGATGCCCAGCGATGCCCAGGTGATGCCCAAGCGATGCCCAGCGATGCCCAAGGATGTCCAGCGATGCCAAGCAATGCCCAGCGATGCCCAAGCATGCCTGACTTTGCCCTCCCCGGGGAGTTGCCAGCCCACGGACCTGCTGTCCCATCTCCCTGCCAGCACGGTGGCGGGGGGGGGTGTCCCCAGCAGCGCCACGGGGCCCTGCCCAGCCCCCACCTCCGCGGCCCCCCGCGCCCACGGTCCCCGGGAGCCGGCTCCCACGCTATTCCCGGGGGGGGGGCGACGAGACCCCCTTTCCCTCCCCCACGTTCCCACGGGAGCAGCGCAGTGGGACAGCCTGCTCCAGGGATGGGGGGTGATGATCACGGCTGGAGCTGGGGGGGCCCCAAGGATGTGCCCCTGGCGCTGCCCTGAGGCAGCTCCCACGGTTTGGGAGGGCACGTGCGGAGCTGCTGGCACCGGTGGCCCCCCCAGCCAGCCCACGGCACGGCACGCATCCTGCCCCCGCTCCTCCAGCGGGCCGCAGGGTCCTGTCCCTCTGGTGGGGACACCACAGTGTCATTTGCCTGGGGACAGCCGGCAACGTCCCGCGCCTCGAAATCCCCTTCACCTGCAGGGGGGTGCGAGCGTCCCCAGCCCAGCACGGGCGTTGCTGGCCGGGGCTCCGGCAAAACACTCAATTTTGAAAGGTTTCGACCACGCGCGTTTGCTGACTCAGCATCGATCCCGCTCCCCCGGAGAGGCCGGGAAGGGTGGGAGGCAAAGCCGCCCAGCATGGCAGGGACCGGCCGCGCTCCGGCACAGCTGGCAGGAGAAGGGCATGCAGCGAAGGGAAGGGCAAGTGCCCTAACCCTAACCCTAGCCCTAGCCCTAGCCCTAGCACTAGCCCTAATCATAGCCCTAGCCCTAGCCCCAGTCCTAAACCTAGCACTGGCCCTAGGCCTAGCCCTAGCACCAGCCCAGCCCCCTAATCTAGCCCTAGCCCTAGCCCCAGCCCTAGCCTAGCCCTAGCCTAGCCCAGCCCTAGCCTAGCCCTAGCCCTAGCCAGCCCTAGCCCAGCCCTAGCCAGCCCTAGCAGCAGCCCTAGCCCTAGCCCCAGCCCTAGCCCAGCCCTAGCCCCAGCCCCAGCCCCAGCCCATCTGCCATGCACCAGAAGCGCAGCCCCAAGCATCCCCGCACCCCAATTTCCCACCTGAGCAGAACCCCACGGTGCTGCAGAAGGACCGGGGGGGCTCCCCGTGTCCCACAGCTCCCCCAGTCGATCGCGCTCAGGACCAAAAAGCCTCCCAGCCCCCACCGAACCCCGGATCCCATCGTTGGCGTCCGGCAGCCGCAGCCCATCCAGCGGTGGGAGCTCCTGGCTCGCCGGCAGTGGCAGGGCAGAGGTTTCTGGCCTCAAGTAGCTGGGAATAAAACCATCGGGGGAGGGATCGTCCCCCCGCCTGAGCCGGGAGATCAACGGCCGTGCTGGGAACGACACCTCTCCCCGTTGCCGGAGCCGCCCTGCTCTGGCACTGGTTTCTGATTTGAAGGCTGCACGGCTTCCACCTCCTTTTTTCCAGGCGGGAAGGACGCTGCCATCGTATCACTAGTAAAAAAAAATGGGAAAAGGCCCCAATTTTTTGGAGATTAGGGAAAAACACGGCAGCACCCATAGCTTGTGCCCTTCCAGCCAGGCTCTGGCTGAGTATCGGCTCAAGGACGGGGCTGTGGACCCATCCTGGCCGCAGGACCAGGGGCACGGGGCAGCGTTATCCCCTGGCAGAGAACAAACCCCAGCCTGCCAGCTCCTGCAAAGCCGGAGGGCCGTCCCGGCGCCGCGCGGAGGGGAGCGGAGGCTGCGGCTGGCCACGGGACATCGCCCCCCCCCAGCGCCCAGCAGCCGCTGCCCTCCTCCCCGGACCCGCGCTGGCTCCACCAGGGCGACCAACCCCACCGCTTGGCCGGGCTTCGTGCCCTCGGGGCCAGGCTGGGTGCCACCCCCGCCGGCGAGGGCTCCCCATCCGCCCGGGAAGGAGCGGGTTCCGGCAGCCTTCGGGGGCTCCGCTGCAATGGGGGGAGGTTCGGGGTGCCCGCCGGCGGGGAGGGCTTGGCACGGAGGCTTTGCACGCCAGGCAGAGGGGAGCAGCAGCATCATCACCCCGTACCAACCAGACCCTGAACCTCAGGGGACGAGGACGGGTCCCCTTCCAGACCCGCCTGCCCCGGGGCCACGTGCCGGCGGCCGGGGGGAGCACGGACGCATTTGGCCGGCAGCTGAAGGGAAGAGGTGGGGGGAAAAAAGCCCTCCGCCGGCCTTAGCCTTTCGAACGCGCATTATAAATAGCTCCTCGGTGTCTTCTGAGTCACCCAGCTGAGACACGCGGGCCAGTAACCAGCTGGGAAGGGGCTGGGAAGCGGTTACAAGCCAGGGGAGGCTTTCTGGCTAAGTCATCCCTTCGGTGACGCGGCCGTTTGCTTTCCCCCTCCTCGGGTGCAAGGGTCCTCCAGCGCGTCTGGTGAGCAGAGGGCTTTGGGGACGCCGAAACGCGCCGCGAGGCCGGCTGCGACGCCCAGGCCAAGCCCCGGACCCCTCCTAGCCCCAGCCCCCCCCCCCAAAAAAAATTTTTTATATTTTATATTTTTAATATTTTCTGTGGGAATCACACCTGTCCGAAACCACCTCTTTTCATAGCAAACACAAACTGACAGAGACCCTGAAGGCTTGAACCCACCCCAGACGCCCCCTGCGCGCTCCCAAGCCGTCCTTGGGAGGCAGGGTGGAGGATTTGGGGACAGGAGCAGGACCACGGGCGACTGCTGCCACATAGCCGGCCCCCAGGACATCTCCGAGGTGACGCTCGGTGAGTCGCGCCGGGGACTGTGCTAGCCCCCCGTGCCGGGATGCTCCGCAGGGTGACAAAGTTTGGGGACGCCTCCCCACCGCCTGGAGATGCCACGACACCGTGGACCACCATCGCCCGGGAACGGCTGCCCAAGGACCAGCCGGAGACCCCCGACCCAGGCTCCAACCAAGGGGTTGCCACCCCTTGCTGGAGGCAGGCGAGACCCCCAGCCCCCCCCCCGCCCCGGCAGGGCGCCGCCCTCGCCCGCGCTCCGCCGGCTCCCCAGCGCCCAAACCCCGCTGCCGCACGGCTGGAGCCGGAGCAGCAGCAGACAAAGCACCTCCCAGCGCTCTCCATCCCCCTCGCCCCCCCTCCCCGCTCCAGACAGGCCCATCCATTAACCAGGACAACTCAGCCTTTTGTAGGAGAAAGCTGGACAGGCAGAAAGTCCCAGGCAGCTCCGGCCCTGCCCGCGTTTCTGGCCGCAGCCCAGCGCAGCTCTCGCCCGGCCACGTGGGAGCCGGGAAAAGAGACAAAAGCGAAAGCGGGGACCGGGGTCGGGGACGAGCGGGAGGCAGGAGGGATTCCCAGAAAGGGCTCTTGCGTTCACCGCTGCCCCGGGGAATCCTGAATCCCCCACGGAGGAGCTGCCAGAGAGCTGGCTGCCCGCTCCGGATGGATGCTCATCCTCCCGGAGCCGATGGAGCAGCGCAGCTCCCCGGGGTGGGGTGGGGGGATGCACGGGGGGCTCGGCTGGAGATGATGGCCAGGGCACGCTCGGTGTGGCCGCCCTGGGCCACGGCCAGCCCCACGGTGTGCCAGCCTGCCCGGCGGAGCGGAGGTCGGCCCGATCGCCTGCATCTGCGCGAGCATCTGGCCGGCAGCCGGCAAGCACCGGAGGGTAATTCCCCGACACTTCAAAACCACTCGCCGCTCTGAAGCTGAGATGCTCAGGAGGATGCCCCGGGACGATGGAGGGGGCCACGTCCCCGGGCATGGAGACGTGCAGGGTGCCGGGAAGCCGGCAGCCAGGAGCTTCCCCTCTGTCCTCTCCGCAAGGCACCCCCAAGCTCCGGGGCTGGGTGCCCCGGCGGGTGGGTGATGCCGAGGTGCCCCAGACCCCTCCCAGCCGACGTGCCGGCCCCGGGCTGTGCAGGAGGCACAGGCACGAAAGCCTGAGGCTGCACAAACGCCCCGAGAGCATCACACATGACCGCTTGCAGATCCCCAGGACCCCGGTCATGGGGGACCAGGCTGCCCGCACCCCGCTGAACCCCTTGGCCCTGGTGAGCAAGTGCCCGGTGGGGAGCGGAGCCGCCCCGGCCACGCTGGAAGGGGCGATGGAGTCGGTCCCCAGCACTTTAAACATGGAACCAGGGACTGGCAATAAGCACGAGGCAAAGGTTTGGGGTGGGCTCCGGCGGGCTCGGCAGCCTTGCCCTCAGCTTTGCAGACGCTCAGAGACCTCCAAGAGGTGGCTGAGCCAGGCAGCTCGTGCCCTCCGCCTCCCTGGGTACCTGCAGAGTTAATGCCACCCGAGCAAGGCTGGGGTTGGAAGGGACCTTTAAAGGTCACCTCGACCAACCTCCCTGGATGTTGCGGCTCCACCGCCTTCAGGCCAGGCCCTGGGAGAGAAGCGGGAGCAACGGCGAGGATGCACGAGGTGGGGAGGGACCGGGGTTTCCCCCTGATGTGTGCCCGGGCCACACAGGCAGCGGCAGATAGGGACAGCAGCAGCTTCACGAACGTCACCTCCTGCCATCAGCCCCTCCAGCTGCTCCCCTGGGCACCCCCGCGGAGGAAGCGGCTCCCAGGTGGGTGCATCAGGGAGGTGACACGGGGACGGCGCTTTATACATCGCCCTCGATGGGGATGCACAGACGGGGTCCTGGCCTGACCTGGGACAAGCGACCAGGTCCTGGCACTGACCTGGGGACAAAGCGACCGGGTCCTGGCACTGATCTGGGGACGCACAGACGGGGTTCTGGCACTGACCTGGGGACAAAGTGACCAGGTCCTGGCACTGACCTGGGGACAAAGCGACCGGGTCCTGGCATTGACGTGGGGACACACAGACGGGGTCCTGGCACTGACCTGGAATAACCAGCACAGAGACTCACGCACTCCTGCAAGGATGCACAAGAACCATCTTTGTCCCCTCGCGGGACACGGGGCCCTTCCCTCCGGCGGTGCCCGCGGGCTGCTGGCCGCTCAGCCGGCGAAGGACGGAGCCCCCCATCCCAGCTGCGGCCGCAGCCGCCTCCCCTCCTCCATCGGGCGCCTGGCACCGACCCCGTCACCAGGCCAGCGCTGAGCGTGGTGACACTTGGCCAGTTCACACGTCGCCGCGTCTGCTCCTGCCAGGCAGAAGCCAAGCAGGCGGCGGGGAGGATGAGGAGCAGGCAGCTCTGCCTGCTTCCCGAAGGAAGCCCTGACCTCTCCCCAGCCTCCGCTGAGCCGGGTCCTTCCCCGCAGGGATGCTCAGAGCGTCGTCTCCTCCTCCGTGTTTTCAATCCGCAGAGCTCGGCTGCTTCTCCCCCAGCCCCGGCTGCTGTCGGATGCTGCGGGAGCAGCCGCTCCCAGCACCCCAGCATCCCACCCACCGCTAACCGGGTCAGGAGACGCCCGCCTGGGAGCACGCTTCCCGCCGGGGGGGGGGTGGGGGGGGTGGGGGGGTGGAAAAAGGAGGAAATGGGTTAAAACGTGACCTGGATAATGCAAAATGGCACTTGACTGGCTGCCACCCGCCGCTCCCCTGCGATAAATCAGAGCTTATCAACCGCTCACGTGGGAGCCCTGGCCCAGCGCTGGATCTCGGCCCCACGCAGCATCCCCGGCCGGGCAGCAGCGCTCGCTCTGCGAGGGCGGGCAGCGGCGGCGCTGAGATCCGCCGGCAGCGCGCAAGAGCAGCCAGCGCTGAGCAACGCGGGGCCCGAGCGGAGGCAGAGAGCGGGCAGCATCCCCCCCGCGGCCCTGGCCTCGCCGGGGACACCCGCCCCAGCCGGCGAGGGCATCGTCCGAGAGCTCTTGGGAAGCTTTTCCACCCCGATATATCCCCTGGGGTGCATGGGAATGGGGGCAAACACCTCTTGGGAAGGACGTGAGGTTATACCCCGGGTAAAAGCGGGAAGCGCTCGGCTCAGCGTTCCTGCCTCTCCTCCCTGGGTGGCTGGCGGGGTGCAGCCAGTCCGGCTCCCCCAAGTTCTTAAATAGAATCTACTTTTCTTAAAAGCCATTAAACAGCCGCTGCGAGCCAGGAGAGGCATTCCAGCCGGAGGAAACACGGGGAGAGCGTGGCATTTCGAGACCTTTGTGTGTTTTACTAAAAGAAAAGGCCACAGGCACACGTTCTGGTGGCAGCAGGAAAGGATCTCTGCGGGGAGCAAAGCGCACGCAGCACCGGAGAGCGAGCCGGGGGAGCTGGGGGGAAGGATGCTGCCCGCCGAGGAGGTTGGACCCGGCGCCCACAGCAGCGTAGGGGGATCAGCAGCTCTTGGAAGGTGGCTCTAAGCCCCACACGGCGCGCAGGCAGGAGAGATGCTGGTGGCTGTTTGCTAGAGCGAGAGGCAAACTTCTCATCCAAAGGTCACCTCACGAAGGTGCGAAAACCTGGCGGTGCCGGAAGGAAACGTGGGGCCGGGGCAGGAGCGGGCGGCAGCTTCCCTCGCACCCCGCTGCTCCTGTAATCACCCAAAGCACCCGCTCCGGGAGCCCCGAGGCTGCTCCGGGGCACATCCCCCTGCGGTGAGGCAGCCCCCGGGAGCGGTGGTCCCGGCGCAGGCTGCCGAGCCAGGCAGTTCGGCCGGTGCCTGAGCACGTGGAGCTGGCACCGCCAGACAAAGGAATCCAAGCACCGAGCCGCCTTCCTCCTCGTCCTCTTACCCCCGCATCCCTTCCCCGCCGGATCAGCTCACCCCTCCGGCAAGGTGGGGTCTGATCCCAGGACTGTCGGGGTGGGGAAAGGGATGGGGAGCGCCCGAGATCTCCCAGTTCCTGGGAGGCAGAGCACCCACATACTGCAAATCGCCTGTGCACAGCCTGCTACCCAGCAGCTGTGGAGCCTCGTGAGTGCTACACACGCGCGCGCGCAGAGCCGGGGGGTCTCCGCCATCCCGAGCCGAGCTCGTGGGCGATGGGAATTCAGGCACCGCATGCTTCGTTAGCCAGTTCAGCCCCTCTGCCCATGTGGGCTCTCCGGAGCATCACCCTTCCCCGCTTCCAGGGAGCACTGTCATCCCTCAGCAAGGTCACCCCACGCTCGCACGCAAAGCCCCTCGTGCCTGCGCCACGGAACGAGATCCCCGTGACCCCCGGAGCCCCTTCCCCACCTCGCCTCATGCAAACAGGCGCAGCGACACCGGGACCCCCAGACCTGTTGCGTGGGTGGGTGTGCGGCGGGGGGTGAGGGTGGCTTCTCTGGAAGCGATTCAGAGGCCTGACCTGCATTTCACAAAGTCACCCCGGCCCCCATCCCAGCCCAGTGCCCGGCCAGAAGCCTTCTGCCCCTGCGGGAAACCGCCACGGGGTGAGGGCGGCGGGGGGAGCGGGGAGATGCTGCTCGCACCAGCACCTCCAGCACAGAGCCCTTCAGGCAGCTGCCAGCGATGACCTGCCCTGGGCCAACGCAGGTGGGGAAACAGCGGGGGGGGTGTCGCAGCCTCTTGCCGTTCCCCCGCCACCCCCTCCCCACCCGCTGTCAGGCAACGGGAACTTTTTCCTCCCTCCCCTCTCCCCGCTGTCTCCCCGGCTCCTTCGCCCAGCATCACCCCCGGAGCATCCCTTCCCCCCCACCCCCGGCGCGGTCCCCCCCATCCACCCCGGTGCCGGCGGGAGGGGACTCACAGGTCAGACGCGGCCGCCGGAGGGCTGGCTCCGGCAGAGGACGCCGGCCGGGCTGCCGGCGGGCTGCGGGCGGCGAGGAGCCGCCGCTGCGCCCGGTTCTCGGTGCTGCCTGGGAGCGGAGCCTCCCGCCGCGCTCGCCGAGGGTGTCTCCAGCCCGCTGCTGTCACCGAGCCCGATGCAGCGCGCCGAGGCGTGCGGGAGGGGCGGGGGCCGAGCCGCTCCGGCGGAGGGGCCGAAGGGGTCGGCACCTGCCGCCCGCCGCCGCCCGCCCTGGGCCGCGCCCGGCCTCGCCCTCCGCGCCGCGCCGCGCCGAGGGGCCGCCGCCTTTGTCTGGCGAGGCGCACGCTGGCCCTGCCCGCCCCGCGGCCGCCCCGCCGGCGGCACCCACCCGCCGGGCAGCGGGTCCTGCTGGCCCCGCCAGCCCCTTCTGCCCGGCTCCTGCCCCGGGGGCATCGGGCAGCACGGAGCCACACTGGGCAGCACGGGTCCTGCCAGGGGTCTGGCACAGTCCCTGCCCCACAGGGGCACTATGGGAGGCACTGGTTTGCAGGGGCAAGTCCCTGCCCCAGGGGCACTGGGAGGCACTGGTTGCAGGGGCAAGTCCCTGCCCCAGGGGCACTGGGAGGCACTGGTTGCAGGGGCAAGTCCCTGCCCCAGGGGCACTGGGAGGCACTGGTTTGCAGGGGCAAGTCCCTGCCCCAGGGGGCAGTGGGAGGCACTGGTTGCAGGGGCAAGTCCCTGCCCCAGGGGTACTGGGAGGCACTGGTTGCAGGGGCAAGTCCCTGCCCCAGGGGTACTGGGAGGCACTGGTTGCAGGGGCAAGTCCCTGCCCCAGGGGCACTGGCAGCACTGGTCCCACAGGCAGGTCCCTGCTGGGGCAGCGCCTTCCTGCAGCAGGTCCCAGCCCAGGCAAGACAGGGCTGGCTGTGCCCCCCGACAGCTCTCTGCCTGGGACTGTGGAGCTCCTGGCTGCAGGATGCTGCCCCCAGCCTTGCTCAGCTGGGGCCAGGAGCAGGGAGGGGATGCTGAGCCCTTGGCCACCCCATGTGGGTGAGCCCCCAGCTTGAACCTGCCCCAGGCCCTGGCCCGCTCCCAGTGGAGGAGCTGGAGCCTCCCAGGTGCCTGCAGCACGACCCCATGCCTGTGCCTGTGCTGTCACCTCCCAAATTAGCAGAGCTTCCCCATGGGAGTCTCACTGAGCACGCAGCCCTTTGCATGTGTGCAGCACCAGGCACCATCGGAGCTTGCCTGGGCTGGGTTGGAGGAGCCCTGCACTGTCCGTTCAGGCTTGCAGGACACCGGGTGGGTTTGTCCCCCACAGCCACACCGGGATCTCCTGCTCAGGGCCTCCCTGGGCTGGGGGCTGTCAGGGTGAGCTGTCACCAGGGTGGGACGGTGGCACAGCGTGGCTGGAGAAGGGCAAGAGTGTCAGCCCCGGACATGCTCTCCAGTCGGGGCCGATCAGCTGGAGACCTGGTGCATCGGAGCTGCGGGACCCTGGGGAGGGGCATCCATCCTGCGCTGAATCAGCATCAGAGCAGGCTTGGCCTGCTACAAACCCCCACAGCTCCCAGCTCAAGGGGAGGGGATGAAGATGGAGCGAGAGCAGCCTGGCCTTTGAAAGGTATCGAAGCATTTCAGCTCTTTCCAGCCAGGTCCTGCCCTGGGGTCACCACAATCCCAGGCAGCGCTCCAGGCGTGGGGCAGAGGGGCTGGAAAGCTGCCCGGTGGAAAAGGCCCTGGGGGGGTTGGTCGCGAGAGGGGCCCAGGTGGCCAAGAGGGCCAGCGGCATCCTGGCTTGTATCAGGAGTGGTGTGGCCAGCAGGAGCAGGGCAGGGACCGTGCCCCTGTGCTGGGCACTGGGGGGGCCGCCCCTCGACTGCTGGGGTCAGGGTTGGGCCCCTCCCGAGAGGGCCGCTGGAGGGGGCGGGGCCCCAGGCTGCTGGGGAGCGGCGGGGGAGCGGGGGGGTTCAGCCTGGAGCAGGGGCTGAGGGGACCCTCAGGCCCCACCTGCCGAGGGGGGGGGAGCCGGGCAGAGGCGGTGCTGAGGGCCAGGGTTTGGGGGTGGGATGGCAGGGGTAGGGGGGCGGTTGGGCTGGGGGAGCTGAAAGGGCTTTGCCAACCCCAAGGATTCCATGATTCTCTGGTTCCAATGTGAGACCTAGAGACACCAGGTGAAGCGAGCAGGAGCCAGGTCCTGGGCAGAGCCGGAGGGGATCATCCTGTGGGTGAAGGTGAGGAGCAGAACTTCTTGTCTCAGGGTGTCATGGGTGCTGAGAGCTCCCATGGCTTAAGGGCAGCGTTTTCCCACCGTCAGACACCCCCCAAGCACCGCATGGTTGGGGGCCAGGAGGGACCTCAGGAAAGTCTTGCGTGTACTTGCCCTGCTCTTACACTCGCCCCCGGCATCGCTTGGCCACAGGCAACGCGGGGCGATGGACCTCTGGTTCGAGCCGGTGCAGCCCCCCAGTGTTAATCTGGTGAACCCAGGAGCACCTCTGGGCTCCGCGGGCTTTGCCGCGTCCTTCTGCAGGTACCGGCATCCTCCACGCCGTGGTGCCGCCCCACGCTCCCGAACGGGGAGCTCGCCCTTGTGCCAGGAGATTTTTGCAGCCGAAGGAGCTGTTTTGGTTGCTCTTCACCTGCCCCGTGGATCTCCAGCCATCCAGGGTCACTTTTTTTGCGGGGAGAGGGGAGGAAGGTGCCTTCGAATCGGCATGGATACGCCGCTCCTCCCCTGCTGCGCCGTGAACCCACCAGCCAGGCCTTCGAGAGCAGCCGCAGAGGCGGAGGGATTAGCACTCAAATCGCATCCGTTCCTGACAAAAACCCAAGGATTAAATACCCCCACGGCCTCCGTGAACGGGCGGCGCACGCTACCCATTACACGAGCTCCTCGCCCAGAGTCCGCCCCGAGGGCTGCCGGGGGAGCCGGGGCCAACCTGAGACCATTTGCAGGGCCGTCACTTTAATCTAATCCCAATTTCCATCCTGACTCTTGGGTTTAACAACCTTTTCATCCTCTCTCAGGGCTCACCCGGGTTTTTGGAGCACGTCCCGCGCTCCTCCGGGGGGGGAAACGTGGTGGGACGGGGTGCCCCAGGGATTGGGAACCATCCCAGTGCTCACCCATCATCTCCCACCAAAGCGGCTGGTGCCAGCCCAAAGGCGTGCAAAGCCTCTGAAGGCCGGAACGTTCAACACCGTGATTTTATTTATCGCTTGCACTCTTTTTTTTTTTTTTCCTTTTTCTTTCTTTTCCCCCGCGTTGCTACGATTTGATCTCCTCCCAGCAGCCTGGCTCTTGGGGGGCCACAGCCGCGCCATGGTTCTCGTCTGGCCCGGGCAGGTTGCGAGGCCGCCGCTGCCCCGCCGCGCGGTTGCTCTTCGCGTTGGCGTCAATGCCTCCGGCCGGCAGCCGCTTTCCCCTCTTCCTCATTCCTGGGCCGCGGCGGAGGTGCGGGCAGCACGGGAGGATGGACATTGCCACGCTTTCCGCTCAAAGCCCTTCTGGAGCCCAAGATCCCAAGGGGGTTGCACCCACAGTACCCACGCGGGCATCGGGGGGCCGAACCGGACCCTGCACCCCACAGCGGCGATGGGCGATGGGGAGCAGGGTGGGCGCCGCCTACGGGGCCGTGCAACCCCATGCGACGGGGCCGCCTTTCCACATCATCTCGGCGCGAAGGTGCCCACGGGGAGTCCCCTCCTTCCCGGAAAAGCTGGTTCCCGCGGTTGTTTATCCCAGGCTCTCGCGTTCCCAAGAGGCGTTTCTGTCTTGGCAACGGCCCCCAGCCGGCCGCGGCGGGGGGGGTCAGAGCAGACCCGGGCGCGAGGCCCACCAAAAGGACCCCTCCACCTCCCGATGCCAGGGGCCACCACGTCTGTGCCCTTGCCGCTCTCCACCCCCTGGGAATCCCCTCCCCATGGGGCCGGCGTGCTGCCTGGCGCTCTCCCGTATCCCGATGTGATTCCCGGTGTTTAACAACGTGGTTTTCCTCTCCGCCGCGTCACTCCGTGCTATTTTCTCCCCGAGAGAAAAACTCAGCCCCGTATCCAAGCAGCTTCTGCAAATGGCAGGGCGGGCGCTTGGGCTCTCGCCCCGGCAGACGCGGCCCCTCCTTCCCTGCAGCCCCAGGAGTTTCGCAGCCGCCGAGCAATTTGAACGGCCTGACGGAACGGTTCCGCGGCTTCGGTGAGATTTTGGTGCATTTAATTAAAACTAACTTAAAATTAAAAATTAAAAAATAAAAATAAAATGAAAAATGCTCAGTTTTGAGGTTTTGCTTTGGTTTTGGGGTGGGGTTTTTTTTCCAGGTAATTCCCTGCTCGCTCTCTCCTGGAAGCACCCAGTAGGGCCCAGTTGGGCACCTTGAGGACCTGGGGAAATTCTGGCTCGGTTTCATAAGGGTCCCACCCAGGGCAAGGGACGTGGCAGAGGTGGCAGGAGGCTGGGACCTGGAACTGTAGAATCGTTTGGGTTGGGAAAGCCCAAGCAAGCCCAACCGTTCCCCCAACCCTGCCATCCCACCACTAAACCAACCTTCTGGTGGGTGCCATGAGAACGGGCGGCCGGTTCGGAGATGCGGAAGGCAGAGGATCCCGAAGCGCCCAGCGTTGGCTTCTGAGGAGGTTTCCTGGCAGGTTCCTCCACCAGCCTCAAGCAACGAGGTCTCTGCCCCCCCCATGGTGGTGGTGGAGGCACCCAACAGGCTCCGGCACCACCTGAGGGCGCTGCGCTCCGTGGGCAGATGCTTCTTCGCCAAGGCAGCGGGTCCCTGACAGCTCCCTGCGGGTGGGGGTGACCCAGCGCCTGCCAGCCCGCGCCCCCCAAAGCTCCCGCTGGGAGAAGGCCAGGATTGTGACAGCAGCCCCCGCCGTCTGCAAGTGTCCCCGGGTTCCCCACCTCCCGGAGCAAACCCGAAGCGCCATGGGCGTAGGGAGTGTGGGCACCGGGTGGGTGTCACTGGGTGGGTATCGTTGGGTGGGTGTCACTGGGTGGGCATGGCTGGGTGGGTGTCACTGGGTGGGTGTCGCTGGGTGGGTGTCACTGGGTGGGCATCGCTGGGTGGGTGTCGCTGGGTGGACATCACCGGGTGGGTGTCACTGGGTGAGCGTCACTGGGTGGGCATGGCTGGGTGGGTGTTGCTGAGTGGGTGTCACTGGGTGGCCCCTCCCCACGCAGGGAGCAGCAGGGATGTGCCCGGGCGAGGCGGTGCGGGTGCTGGCTGCGGTGGCCTGTCCCCTCCCATGGCCGCGATGGCCCCAGGCGGACGGGGCTGCTGCGGGACAGGGACTTCAGGTCCCACCTCCTGCTCAAGGGTGGCTCAGGGCAAGGGCTTCAGCTGCTCCGGCCCCACGGGTGGAGGCCACACGGCCTCTCTGGGACACCTCTTCCACTGGCCGGCAGGGGAAAGGCTTCTCCAGCCGCCCGGTGCAAACAGCTGTGCTCGCTGTGGGCGCCCACCCAAGCTTCTCCGTGGGATGCTCATGACCCCCAGCCCACCTTAGGACCCCGGCATTAGGAACGCAGCACCCTCCAAGCCCTCCACCACCCGAGGCCACCTCCACCTCCTCCACTGCCCTGCACCCACCAAGGTCCTGTGGGGCTCAGCCCCCCATGGAGCTGGTGCTGAGCCCAACTGCTGGAGCTCCATGGGGTGGGCGACCCAAGGGCAGGCAGGGACCTCGGACCTGGCCTATGGTGCAGGAGCGAGGCCCTGGTGACGGCCAGCAAGATCCGCTGAGAGACTTCCTCCAGATGCATCCAAGGGGTGTGTCCAAGGGGTCCATCCAAAGGGTGCACCCAAGAGGTGCATCCAAGGGGTGCATCAAAGGGGTGCATCCAAGAGGTGAATGTAAGGGGTGCACCAAAGGGTGCATCCAAGGGGTGCATACAAGGGGTGTGTCCAAAGGGTGCATCCAAAGGGTGCGTCCAAGGGGTGCATACAAGGGGTGTGTCCAAAGGGTGCATCTAAGAGGTGCATCCAAGGGGTGCATCGAAGGGGTGCATCCAAGAGGTGAATGCAAGGGGTGCACCAAAGGGTACATCCAAAGGGTACATCCAAAGGGTGCGTCCAAGGGGTGTGTCCAAGGGGTGCATCCAAGGGGTGCACCTTACCCCAACCCCCCAGCCGAAGGGAGAGGGTCCAGGAGGGTCCGACATGGCCTCTCCTTACAAACCCCTCTTGCTCCTCCATGTGGTCCACCCTCGGACGCCAGCGCCCTTTCTGCGGAGCTCTCGGCGATCCTCGCTGCTGGCGCCGACCGGGGCTGTGCCTCTTCAGTTACTGCCAGGAAGATGAGGCGCCGCCGGTGTTTCGAAGGCATCGTTACGGTTCCGTGCCCCCGGACCAAGGTCTGCGGCGCGCCTACAAAACACGGCTCGCTTTCGGCTGCTGCAGAGCCTCCTTAGCTACGGGATTGAATGTCCTGAGCGCCGAACGGGCGCGCATTGTCCTCGAGCGCTCATTGTGCAGAAGAGCAATTCCGCTGCTAATGGAGATGTATTTGCTGATAGAAAGCAATTTGCTCTGCTGATCCCTTCCCTACAAAAGGGCTCGGCATCGCTGCCGCCCCGCGCTCAGAGCTGCGGCCTTCCGGAGAGCGATTTGCAAGCAGGGCTTCCTCCAGGGGTACCCCAGCAGCTCAGCCCAGCATCCTGGGATAAGCCTGGGGATCCAGCCACGCTCCACTTTCCTACTCCCGGGGTTCCTTTGCGGCCGCCTGCCAAGCAGCCCTTGCATCCACCGCCCCGTGCACCCCGAATAAACACCGGGGCCATGGCCAGGCTGGGAGGAGGTAGGGGCTGAATGCTGGGGGTGCTGGGGGTGCTGGGGGTGCTGGGGGCAAGGGACGGCCCCCGCGGGCAGGGGAGCAGAGCACCGGGCTTGGGAGCTCCACGCAGGTCAGTTTGCAGCCCCAGCTTTTGCTCCTGCACCGAAATGCATCCTCGCAAGGCGCATCGCCCGCCGCCCCAGCAGAGCCCGCTGCCCCACCGCCCGCCCTCCCCCACCCCGAGCCCCCAGCCAGGGCAAGCGGGGAGGAACGCAGGGAAGCCCAGGGAGGTGGTCGAGTCCTCATCCCTGGAGGGATTTCAAAGAAGGATCGATGAGGTGCTGAGGGCCAGGGTTTGGGGGTGGGATGGCAGGGGTAGGTTAACGGTTGGACTCGATGATCTTAAAGGGCTTTTCCAACCAAAGTGATTCTGAGTCTACAAGCCCCGGTGCTTCGGCTCGGCGTGCGCACGAGCCCCGCACGGCCCGGTACGGACACAGCCCGACGGGACATGGGCAATATCGTCGGGATTCCCACCCAAGGAAGCGCCAGTCCTGTCACGCCTGCTGAAACGCCCGCGAGGGGGTTCAGCCTCAGCCAGCCAGGGCTTTTTCCCCCTTTCCCTGCTTTTTCCGCCATTTTCCCCAGGATGCTCAAAAACCCTTCCAGGAAGGGAAGAAAATGGGGGAATGGAGAAAAGCTTTTCCATTTTCGCTGGTATTTGTCCTGGGAATGGAAGAAGAACAGAAAGGAACCCCCGGAGGAAGCCGGAGCCTTCTCTGCGTCGCAAGGTCGGTACAGGCTGTGCTCAAGCAAAATCCAAAGGGAAAGAAATCCTCGATGATGGGGAAAATGATTTCCCATGCCGGCAGGTACAACAGTGGGGGCAGAGCGGGGAGAAGCCCCCCAGGTATTTTGGGGCAGGGACGGGGGTCCCCAGGGGCTGTTTGCAGGGTGTTTGGGGCGGGGGGGGGTGCAGCATCCCACCGCATCCCGGTCCCTGCGGCGGGGAAGATGCTGCGGGGGGGGGGGGGGGGCGCTGCCGGCTCTGCCACCCCGCGCCCAAGCCGGCTGCCTTCCCTGAAAGCAAGCAGGAGCAAAGGGGCATGGGGGGTGCTGGGGGGGCTCTCGGTACCCCCAGCCCCACCGGCACCGGAAGGGGAAGGGGAAAGGAAAGGGGAAGGGGCAGGGGCAGGGAAGGATAAGGGAAAAGGAAAGGCAAAAGGGAAAGGGAAAGGGAAAGGGAAAGGAGGAAGGGGAAAGGGAAAGGGAAAGGGGAAGGGGAAGGGGAAGGGAAAAGGGAAATGGAAAAGGGAAGGGGAAGGGGAAAGGGAAAGGGAAAGGGAAAGGGAAAGGGAAAGGGAAAGGGAAAGAGGAAGGGAAAAGGGAAGGGGAAGGGGAAGGAGAAGGGGAAGGGGTCCAAGTCAGCCGGCCTCTCCCGGCGGGTTTCCCACCCTTGCAGGCTGGTCTCAGCAGCCCCCAGCTCCCGGGGGTGGCAGGGGCCACATCCAGCCCTCGTCACTGGACCTGCCCCCCAGGCTCTGCCGGCGTCAGCTGGGGTGCGGGCAGGGGACAGGGACCCACCGAGGGCCTCACACGGGTGCCCTGACCCAGCGCTGGCCCGGGCAGACACAGCGCTCGTGGCTGGTGAGGGGCTGGGGGGACCCCCTGCCCCCCCTTTCCAACCTCCGCTTTCCTCGCCCAGCAAACGCCTCCCGCGTCCCCCGGTCCGATGTGTCCCCAAGACCAAAGTCTGGAGCAAAATCCCCGCAGTGCCAATCCCGTCCCATCCCCAGGCCGTGCTGGGGGGTGGCACCCATCGTACGGGCAGTGGGGAACAGGAATTTCAGCAGGATCAGACCCATGGGAATCATCGGGAATCATCAGGTTGCTCACAGGGTGCTCCCAGCCTCCTCCCAGGCACCACGGGTCCCGGCACCACCCCCGCAGCCCCCATGGACCCCCCCCCAGCTCTGCCCCCCTCCACCGGTTCCCCATCCTGAAGCTCTCTGAGGTTCTGGCGATCCTTCTTGCCCCCACCCCCAGCCCCTTCCCAGCTCTCACATTGCTGTGACCCAGTCCTGGGGTGGCACTGGGGTGCGGGCTGAGCCCAGAGGTCCCGAATCCCTGCTGGCCCCCTGCCCATCACCCAGAGGTGGGGGTCCCTCCCCTGGTTTGGGGGTGATGGGGGGGGCTTTTCCTCTCCTCCAAATACCCCCTGCCCAGAGGGGGGTGGCAGATGAGGCTGGGGACAGGGGACAGGGCTGGGACCAGGCAGCCCCGGGGACACGGGAGGAGGAGGACGGGGCTCTGCACTGCGGGCGAGGGGTGTCCCAGCACCCTCAGCATCCCCTTGGCACCTCCCTGGGTGCACCCAGGGTGCAGGATGGGGCCCGTGAGCTTCTCCCTCCTCACGGCCCCATCCGTGCACTGGGAAAAAAAACCCAAGGGCTTAAAAAGCACAGCGGGGGAAATCAGGGGGGAGGAAAAAATCAAATTAAATAACCCCGGCCAGGCGCTGGGCTGTGGAAATCAGCGGCACTGCTGCCCGCCCCCTTCACACGTGGGTTGGCTCCCACGAAGGGAGCGGCAAGGGATTAAATGTGGGATTAAATGTGGGATTAAACGTGGGATTAAACAACGTGCAGAAGGCAGCGATGGGTCACACAAGCCCGATGCCAGGCGGCGGCGGTGGGGGCTTTTGCTGGGTGCTGCTGCTGCGCCGCGCTACACGGAGCCCTGCCGATAAGCGTCTTGTCGTGGAACAAGCCCCCGGGGGGGGCGCGGGGTCGGTGGCACCCACGCACTCGGGAATGGGTTTGCTCGCTGTCCCCTGCCCCACCACCCTCTGCGCCGGGGGGGGGGGGGGCCCCAGGGGCTGCCTTTGGGATGGTCCTCGGGGGCCGGGGGGCTAAACCACCCCCTGGGGGTTGGGACATCCAGCCCTTCGCTCCAGCGGGGTCTGGGAAATGTCCCCCCCACCCTGGCAGCGTCCCCAGCCCCAAAGCCCGCCCAAGCCAGCGCCGAGCCGGGGGACCCGCTTGCTCCATCATCCCCCTGAAGCCACCAGGAGCATCCCCACTGCGCCAGGCACCGCAAGCCGCTCTCCCAGGGTCCGCTTTCCGATCCGTCCCCCTCGAACTGCAGCCTGCGAGCAGGGAGGAGAGTGCTCAGCCCCCACAGGGAGGCCAAAGTGTGGCCCCCCCTGGGTGACAGCCCCGCTCCCTCTCGTGCTCCAGCGGTTATTGAGGTGGGGAAAAGCAGGGCTGAGGTTTCCAGGGGCTGTGGGAGGACTCTGTGACCGCCTGGGCTGCGGGAGTGATGAGCACATCCCTGGAGCGTCCCCCCCACTACGCTGCAAACGAGCTCCCAGCAGCGAGATCCCTGTGGAAGCAACCAGGATCACCCAGGATCACAGAATCACAGAAGGGTTTGGGTGGGAAGGGGCTGTCAAAGCTCATCCAGCCCAACCCCGGCCATGGGCAGGGACATCTCCAACCGCATCAGGTTGCTCACAGCCCCGTCCAACCTGACCTGGGATGTGTCCAGGGATGGGGCAGCCACCACCGCTCTGGGCAACCTGGGCCAGGGTCTCACCGCCCTCAGTGTAAAGAATTTCTTCCTCATGCCCAGCCTGGATCCCCCCTCCTTCAGTTTAAAGCCATCCCCCCTTGTCCTGTTGCTACAGGCCGTGCTAACAAGATTGTCCCCCCCTTTCCTCTGGGCCCCCTTTAAGTACCAAAAGGCTGCACTCAGCTCTGCCCGCAGCCTCCTCTGCTCCAGGCTGAGCACCCCCAACTCTCCCAGCCTGGCCCAGGCAGAGGGGCTCCAGCCCTGGGACCATTCCCGTGGCCTCCTCTGGCCCCGCTCCAGCAGGTCCCTGTCTGTCCTGCGCTGGGGACCCCCGAGCTGGACGCGGGGCTCTGGGGGGGGTCACCGGAGCCCTGGGATGCGATGGCCGTGCAGCCCACGCAGCTGCCCCTTCTTCCAGGGCTTGGAGCAGGGACGTGGACGTGCAGCGCATCCCGCAGTGCCCAGCCCCGGCTCTGCACCCCGGTGCACCGAGCCGCGGGCCATTGCTGCGGGGTTTCACATCACCCAGCAAACGGCGACTCAGGGGTGGAAGCCGTGCCTGGACGGTCCCTTCCCAAGGGACAGGGGAGTCAGTGGGGTTAACCCTGTCCCCTGGCCACCCCCTGCCCCCGGGGGCACCGCATCCTGCTGCAGCCGCACCAGCGCATGGGGGGCTCTGCCAGGGCACCCCCCTTCCCCTTGCCAGCCTCCCATCCCTTGGGATGCCTGGTGGCATCTCCCCAGGCGGGCACTGGGGGCACTGGGGTTTGCCGCAGCAGCGGGTGCCAGCGCAGCGCCAAGGTTTGTCACCGGCGGGACCGTGGGGACAGGCGCCGTGGCACGTGGGGCTGGCACGCTGCCGCCCCAGCAGCGGGCTGCCAGGGCTCGCAGGTAGCCATGGAAACCTCCCGGCGGGATGCTGCGCCGATAAATAGCCAATTTAAAGCGATTCTCCTCAAAGAGCTTTTTTTTTATTTTTTTATATATATATATATATATATATTTACATGAGCAAGTCCCTCTGGTTTTTAAGGTTTTCCTCTTTTTTGGCTTCTTTTCCCTTACGGCCAAGGGCTGGACGCTGCCGCGTGCCGGTGACGCGCGACGCTTCTTGGCGTGAAGCGCAGCAAAGCGGGTTCATCCCGGCGGGCAGCAAAGCGGGAAGCGGGGCGGGTTTGCTCCGTGGGCGCGGGGCTGCTCCTCGCCCGGGCATTTATTGGGCCACGCACGCGTGGGTGAGGGAACCCGTGGGGCATGGGCACGGGCAGGGGCATGCACCCCCCGTTTGCTCCCGTGCCCCACGCTCTGCGTGGCATCGCCCGCGCGTGGGCAGATCCGTGTGTGCCGGCTTGGAGCAAGCAGCCCGTGCTATCAGGGAGCTCGTGCACATGCGTGTGCGTGCTTTTTTTGGGGGGGGGGGAGGGGGGGGTTGGGCACACTCCTCTGCAGCGCCAGGTCATAGAATCACAGAATCATAGAATGTTTTGGGTGGGAAGGGCCCCCTAGAGGTCACCCAGCCCAACCCCCCTGCAGCAGCAGGGACACCTTGAACCACATCAGGTTGCTCACAGCCCCGGCCAACCTGGCCTGGAATGGTCCCAGGGATGGGGCCTCCACCCCCTCTCTGGGCAACCCCTGCCAGGGTTTCACCACCCTCACTGGAAAGAATTTCTCCCTTAGATCCAGTCTAAACCTCCCCTGGTTTAGCTTAAAGCCATCCCCCCTTGTCCTGTCCCAGCTGGCCCTACTAAAAAGCTTGTCCCCCCCTTTCCTCTGGGCCCCCTTGAAGCCCTGAGCGGCCGCACTCAGCTCTGCCCGCAGCCTCCTCTGCTCCAGGCTGAGCACCCCCAACTCTCCCAGCCTGGCCTCAGAGCAGAGGGGCTCCAGCCCTCGGAGCATTTTAGTGGCCCCTCGGAGCATTTTAGTAGCCCTCCCTGGCCCCGCTCCAACAGCTCCATGTCCTCCTGCGAGGGGCACAATCCCCTCCCTCGCCCCGCTGGCCACGCTGCTGGGGATGCAGCCCAGGGCAGGGTTGGCTTCTGGGCTGCCAGCGCCCATGGCCGGCTCATGTCCAGCTTTTCATCCCCCAGCACCCCCAAGCCCCTCTGGGCAGGGCTGCTCCCCATCCCTTCACCCCCAGCCCGTGTGGGTACCGGGGTGCCCCCCCCCCGCGGCCTTCACTTGGCCTTGTTGAACCCCCGAGGTTCACATGCCCCCACCTCTCCAGCCTGTCCTCCCACTCTGTCCCCCCCAGGAGCCTCCCAGGGGACGGAGAAGGGGAAACGGGGGGTTTTGTGTCCCGGTGACCCCCAGCTCCGTGGGTGGAGAAGCAGAGCCGTGCCTGCTCCTCCAGGGATGCAAACGAGGTCTGGCTGCGGGCTCGACCCAGCAGCCCGGGGCCACGCTGAGTCAGCAATTATATATATATATGTATAGATAGATGCATGTCCCAGACGGCACACGTGTCCCCGGGGAGCCCATCCTGCTTCCTCGGCGCTGGTCCCAGCTCCATGCCCAGCCCCAGATGGGGACGGAGCAGGGAATTCTCCAGGCTGACAAGCCCGGAGCGTGGCCGCGGGGCGGGCGGCGATGCCAAGGGCCAAACTGAAAGCTCTGTTATTTTTAAATAAATGCAAATTGGTGTCAGCGTCATGGAGAACCACAGCCCCAGCTCCGGGGCGGCGAAGGTGGCAAAAAAACAGCCCCGCGCCGCTGCGAGGTGCGCTGGGGGCCTGTGCCAGCACCCCAGGGCTTTGCCGAAATCAGGCTGCCGTGCCCGGAATAGCGGCAGCACCGGTGCCCCCCGCCCCCCCCCCCCCCCAAGGCACCCCCCCTGGAAACCCGGCTGCTCGGCCGCAGAGGGGACACCGGGGCGTCCTTCCCCGGGTGCCGGACCCCCGCGTGTGCCCTGGATGCCCCCCAGCATCACCGGAGCCCCGGGGTCCCCGGGGGCGGCCCCGGCCCCCAAGGGAAACCCGGCCCCCCCCCCCCCCGGCCCCGGCCTTGGCCACGACTCCCCTTGCCCAGCAGCCGCCCCCCCCCCCAAACCCCCCCTTCCCCGTCTCCCCATCGCCGGCGCTCGGCACGGAGCCCCCCGGCGCTGCTGGCAGCTCCAGAGGTGGATCCTCCCCCCCCCCCCATCCCACGGGACCCCACCTCTGCACCCCCTTCCCCCCCGAGCCCGTGCGACATTTATTTAGTTATCGAAATTCCCTTTATTTTTCCTATTAAGCCAGGAGCGGCGAGTGGGCGGCTGCCGGGGAGGGAGGAGGGGAGCGCGGGGAGCGGGAGGGAGCGGGGGGGGGACACAGAGAAACGGCTGCAGGCAGCGGGGTCCTTCCCCTGCCCCAACCCTCCGAGCGGCTCCGGACCCCTCCCCACCATCAGGAGCCCCTTCCCCACAATTGGGAGCCCCTTCCCCACCATCGGGAGCCCCTTCCCCATTGGGAGCCCCTTCCCCACCATCGGGAGCCCCTTCCCCACATTGGGAGCCCCTTCCCACCATCGGGAGCCCCTTCCCCACCATCGGGAGCCCCTTCCCCACAATTGGGAGCCCCTTCCCCATTGGGAGCCCCTTCCCCGCCATCGGGAGCCCCTTCCCCACAAGTGGGAACCCCTTCCCCGCCATCGGGAGCCACTTCCCCACCATCGTGAGCCCCTTCCCCACCATCGTGAGCCCCTTCCCCATTGGGAGCCCCTTCCCCACCATCGGAGCCCCTCCCCACAATTGGGAGCCCCTTCCCAGCCATCCCCCGGAGCCCCTTCCCCCCATCGGAGCCCCTTCCCCACCATCGGGAGCCCCTTCCCCACCATCGGGAGCCCCTTCCCAGCCATCGGGAGCCTCTTCCCACCACTCTGGCTGGGCTGGGAGCTGTGGGGGGCGGTGGGAGAGCCTAGGCCCCCCAGGCCAGGGCTGGGAGCAGAGCTGGCGGTTTTATTTTCAGGTTTCCCCAAATCCTTCCCCAGCTTGAGCCCATTTCATGGATGGGTAAACTGAGAGTGGAGGGGGGTGGTGATCCTCCGTCCCCGGTCACCCTGCGGTAGGAGCCCCAGCGGGGAGGCAGCCCCACGCTCCAGTGACAAAACCCAGGGATGGGGAAAAGGCGGGAGGGGAAAGAAAAGGCCGGGGCGGGGGGGGGAGAAAAATTTGAGAGAGGCTGCGAAAAGGCAGTGACAGCTTAATGGGGCGGCTGATGAAATAATGACTGGTTTAGAGTCTGCCGGAGGGTGCCTGCGCCTGGTAAATCTGGGAGCTGATAATTCCCTGAGTTCATTAGCGGGGGGGGGGGGGGGAAGCAGACCGCAGCGGGACGTGGGGACGGGGGCTGAGCTGCCGTGGGTGCGGGATACACGTGGGGGGCACGGCGTGAGGGGGACGCTATGGAGGGGACATGTCCCGGTGCCACAGGGTGGTCTGGGCATCGCACTGGGCTGCTGGCATTGCCCGGCTCCCCCTTAGGGGACCCGAGGTGAGGAGGGTGAACCCCGAGCAGGCAGCACCCCGAGCAGGCAGCACCCAGGGCAGGCAGCGACCTGAGCAGGCAGCACCCAGCGCAGGCAGCACCCTGAGCAGGCAGCACCCAGGGCAGGCAGCACCCCGAGCAGGCAGCACCCAAGGCAGGCAGCACCCCGAGCAGGCAGCACCCAGGGCAGGCAGCGACCTGAGCAGGCAGCACCCAAGGCAGGCAGTACCCAGGGCAGGCAGCACCCTGAGCAGGCAGCAGCACCAGGGCAGGCAGCACTCAGGGCAGGCAGCGACCTGAGCAGGCAGCACCCAGGGCAGGCAGCACCAGGGCAGGCAGCGACCTGAGCAGGCAGCACCCATAGGCAGGCAGTACCCAGGGCAGCGACCTGAGCAGGCAGCACCCAGGGCAGGCAGCACCCCTGAGCAGGCAGTACCCAGGGCAGGCAGCACCCAGGGCAGGCAGCACCAGGGCAGGCAGCGAACCTGAGCAGGCAGCACCCAGGGCAGGAGCACCCAGGGCAGGCAGCGACCTGAGCAGGCAGCACCCAGCGCAGGCAGCGACCTGAGCAGGCAGCACCCTAGCGCAGGACCGGCAGCAGCACCCAGGCAGGCAGCACCCAGGGCAGGCAGCGACCTGAGCAGGCAGCACCCTAAGGCAAGGCAGGCAGCCCAGAGGCAGCACCAGGCAGGCAGCACCTGAGCAGGCAGCACCCAGGGCAGGCAGCACCCAGGCAGGCAGCACCAGGGCAGGCAGGCAGACCCTGAGCAGGCAGCACCCGAGGCAGGCAGCACCAGAGGGCAGGCAGCACCAGGCAGGCAGCACCCGAGGCAGGCAGCACCAGGCAGGCAGTGACCTGAGCAGGCAGCACCCAGGGCAGGCAGCGACCCGGAGCAGGCAGCACCCAGGCAGGCAGACACCAGGGCAGGCAGCACCCTGAGCAGGCAGCACCAGGCAGGCAGCGACCGAGGCAGGCAGCACCTGAGCAGGCAGCACCAGCAGGCAGCACTGGCAGGCGCGACCTGAGCAGGCAGCACCCAGGGCAGGCAGCACCCAGGGCAGGCAGCACTAGCAGCAGCACGGCAGGCAGCGACCTGAGCAGGCAGCACCAGGCAGGCAGCACCAGGAGCAGGCAGCACCAGGGCAGGCAGCACCAGGGCAGGCAGCACCTGAGCAGGCAGCACCCAGGGCAGGCAGCACACCGAGGCAGGCAGCTAGGCCACTGAGCAGGCACGCACCCAGCGCACAGGCAGGCACACCTGAGCAGGCAGCACCCAGGCAGGCAGCACCCAGGGCAGCAGACCTGAGCAGGCACCAGGGCAGGCAGCACCCAGGGCAGGCAGCACTCAGGGCAGGCAGCGACCTGAGCAGGCAGCACCCAGGCAGGCCAGGCAGCAGCACCTGAGCAGGCAGCACCCAGGCAGGGCACAGGCAGCACGACCTGAGCAGGCAGCACCCAGCGCAGGCAGTGACCTGAGCAGGCAGCGACAGCAGCAGCACCCAGGGCAGCGCCAGGCAGGCACACCTGAGCAGGCAGCACCCAGAGGCAGCGCTGAGCAGCACCCAGGCAGGCAGGACCTGAGCAGGCAGCACCCAGGGCAGGCAGTGACCTGAGCAGGCAGCACCCAAGGCAGGCAGCACCCAGGGCAGGCAGCGACCTGAGCAGGCAGCACCCAGGGCAGGCAGCACCCAGGGCAGGCAGCACTCAGGGCAGGCAGCGACCTGAGCATGCGCAGCCCTGAGCAGGCAGCACCCAGGGCAGGCAGCACCCAGGGCAGGCAGCACCTGAGCAGGCAGCACCCAGGGCAGGCAGCACCCAGGGCAGGCAGCACCCTGAGCAGGCAGCACCCAGCGCAGGTAGCACCCAGCGCAGGCAGCGACCTGAGCAGGCAGCACCCGGGCAGGCAGCACCCAGGGCAGGCAGCACCCTGAACAGGCACACAAGATCACTGCTGCTCCTGCCTCCAGGCCACGGGTAAGGGCAGGGGTGCTGCCAGCTCTCCCACGTGCCACCAGCTCCCGCTTCGGGTTCCAGCCGGTGGCTGCGGAGGGGCTCGAAATCACCCTCACGTGCTGGAGCCCCGCCGGTGCCGGGAATTTATTAAGTTGTTTGTAAATGACTCCACAATTAATCACTCGTCTGTGCAAGGTATCACATGGCGCTCGCCTCCGCAGCTCTATATATAGCGGGGAGGTGTAGGTAGGCTCCATCCATCCCGCTCCGGAGAGACAGGCTCTTGGCTGGGCTTCCTCCCACCGCGGGGCCGCGGCTGAGCACCAGCTCGGTGCAGCTGTGGGGCTGCTGCTGCCAAGCGCCCTGGGCCCTCTCTGCCTTCCCTGGGCTGGGGGACGTTAGGGCAGGGGGGACCCCGGCATCACTGCTGCATCCCTCGGATGGTCCTTCCCCCGAGGAACCGGGAGGATGAGGGGACCCCCCCCAATCTCACGGGATCCCGGGCACGCCGGGCATGGATGCCGGATCAGCCTCAGAGCATCTTCTCGGTGCAGCAGCAGCCCCAGAGCGTGAGCTGCCCCCGGGGGGACCAGGCCGGCCCCGAGGAGCTGCTCCAGGGTCTGCTCCCCTTTCCGGGCACCGCGCTGCCCCCTCTCCCACCAGGCACAGCCCTGGAGGGCAGCGCCGACACCGAGGGCGCGCTGCAGAAAGCCGGCACGCGTGGGCAGACTCGAAATGCCCGTGCAAACGCCCCCACGCGCGCGCAGATGACGGGTGTGCGTGCAAACGGGGGGCGCAGGAGCACGTGCAGACACGGAGGGGTTGGGGGCAGCCCAGACGCAGTGACTGTGTTGCAGACACTGAGCACACATTGCAGATGCTGAGCATGCACTGCATGCACTGGGCACGCTGCAAGCATGGAGCACGTGTTGCATGCACTGAGCATGCATTGCAGATGCTGCACATGTTGCAGACACTAAGCACGTGCTGCATGCACTGAGCACACGTTGCAGACACCGAGCACATATTGCATGCACTGAGCACACGTTGCATACACCCAGCCTGTCTTGCAGACACTGAGCATGCGCTGCATGCACTGAGTATGCACTGCAGACACCGAGCACGTTGCAGACGCTGAGCACGTGTTGCATGCACGAAGCATGCATTGCAGACACCGAGCACGTTGCAGACACCAAGCACGCATTGCATGCACTGAGCATGCGCTGCAAGCATGTGTTGCATGCACTGAGCATGCCTTGCAGGCACCGCACACGCCGGCCCGACACCAAACCACAACCAACGCCACTGCAGACACCAAGTGCGCACACGGCTGGGCTCTCTGCAGGGAAATCCCAGCCCCGGGATGGGATTTACACCCTCCCTTGCCTATGGCAAAGGCTCTGGGCTGCAGGGCTGGCAGCACCTCACCAGCCTGCGCTGCCGCCCCAGGTGCTGCAGCAGAACCCTGCAGGCTCCCATCGCCCAAAGGGCTTTGGGTGTCCAGCAAGTGGGGAGCCCCAAACCCGGCTGATGAGTTCAGGCGTGGCCGAGAGGGGCTCCGGGGGCTGGGCAGGGTGGGAGGGCAGAGGGGCAAGGGGGTCACTGGGGGGCAGGGAGGCTGCTGGCGGGTGGGTGGTGGGGTGGATGCGGGGATGGGCAGGGGGAGGGAGGGATGGGGAGGGTCAGGGGGGATGAAGGGGTGAGCATCTGGAGGAAGCCGAGCCCTAAAGGTGTTTCACGGTGCATCGCTGGGGTTCGGGGTCAGGCACCCGCTTCCCTGCCCGCGGGGTGCAGCCCCACGGGACCACCCGGCGCAGCAGAACGGGAGGGGGGCCATGGAGCCATGGGGGTGGGGGAGGCTCGTCCCCTCTCCCCGACACCGGGTCCTCGCCCAGGCACGGTGACGAGGGGCGCGGGCCGCAGGCAGGCTGAGCCCCAGGGACGTGCCCAGCAAGGGCAGCTGCCCGCCCAGCTCGGAGGGGCTTCAGGGCAGGGGCCAAGGCCGTGGAGGCTGGCACGGTCACGCGTGGCCCCAGCCACGTGCTGCGGGGCCGAGAGGAATTCCCGGGGCTGCCGTGCTCCGAGGAGCAGCCTGCACGCGGCGTCAGGAGCAGGGAGCAGCTCCCTACCCCCGGGGGTAAAACACCCGTCGGGGCTCGCGCTGCCGGCACCACCGCCTGAGACACAGCTGCAGGCGTGTTCTGGTGCACACACACGCACCTTTGTGTGCACACGTGTGCTTGCACATGCACCTCCATGCGTGCACAGACGCGTGTGCTCACACACCCCTTCACATGCACACGTGTGCTTGCACATGCACCTCCATGCGTGCACATCACTGTGTCAACCACCCTTCACATGCACTGTGCTGCACATGCACTCATGTGTGCACATACACGTGCTCACACACACCCTTACATGCACATGTCACATGTACTCCCGTGCACGCACACGTGTGTTGCACATCCTCCATGCGTGACATACACGGTCCACACCACCCTCACATGCACACGTGGTGCACTGCACCTCCATGCGTGCACATACACGTGTGCTCACACACACCCCCTCACATGCACACGTGTGCTCGCACATGTACCTCCATGCGTGCACGTGCACACGTGTACTCATACACACAACTTCACACTTGCTGGTGCACACGTGTGCTTGCACACACACCTTCATGCATGCAGATGCACACATATGCTCGCACACACGCCTTCATGCATGCACACGCATGCTCACACACAGCTTCATTTTCACCTTCACATGCACACACGCCTTCATGCATGCACACGCATGCTCCCCGTGACAGCAGCTCTTACGGAGCAGCACTGCGCAGCCGCGGGTTTAACGGGGGCTCGGCTGTGGGTTCAGCGTGGATTTGGCTGTGGGTGCAGCGTGGGGTGGCCGTGCATCCCCTGGGCTGCACCCAGCACCCCCCCCTGCCCCCCCAGCAGCCCCCAGGGCCATGCCCACCCCGCCCCCCCCCCCCCAGCCCCAGTGACCCACGGTGGCAGCCCAGCATGGCTCCCACCCCACCCCCCGGCCCCCCTGCCCCCCAGCACCCCACTGTGGAGCCGTCCTGCGGGCAGGGTGCTGTGGGAGGGTGGGTGCAGGCAGGGGGGCTGCAAACGCTCGCCCACCCCGCCAGCCACCTTCCATCCCGCTGGGCCAACGTCCCCGGTGCTGGCATGGTGTCCTGGCCACCCCAGGGGTGCCACCGCTTGTTCCCCAAAATGATGGGCATCACCCAGCATCACCTCGCCAGCACCCAGCGGGCGCCCCCGGGGCCGTCCCACTGCACCCACCGGCTCGCCCGCTCCCTCCGTCCCCCGCCCCGCGTGGCCAGCAGAGACCTGGGCACCCCCACGCCGATTCCCCAAGACCTTTAATATCGTCGAGAGGCGGCGGCGAGAAGCGGGGGGGGGGCAGCTCCTGCCACCCCCCACCCTGGGTGTCCCCCCTCCAGGGGGGGGTGGGGGGCAGAGGCTGGGTGCACCCCCTCCCCGATTCGGGGGGATGCAGAGGCGCGTGACGCCCTGCCCGGCATGGAGGGGCCCCGGGGATGGGGTCCCCCCTCCCCAGGAGTGATGGGGGCCCTGCGATGCCGGAGCATCCCGCGGGAAGGGCCGTGTCCTCGTAAAGGAGACATGGAGGGAGGAGGAGGAGGAAAAGCGAGAGCCCCCGGCCGCAGCCCCTGGGGTTTGGGGGGGCTCTGCTCTCCGCCCGGGGCTGGGAGCAGGAGCGGCAGCCGGGGTGCGGGGGGGGGGTGGGCTGGCACTGCCCGGGCCCCCGTGGGCTGCTTGCCCGTGGCTCCCGAGCCCTGCTCCGCCGGGTCCTCGCTGGCGTTTCCCCTCCTGGCCGCCCGTGGGTCACCGTGGGGGGAGGCAAGGGGCCCTGGCGGAGGCTCCGGAGCCAGCGGGACCCCCGGCGGGTGCGGGGGTGCGGGGCTGGTGGCGGGGGGGGGGGGGCGCGCGGGGGCCGGGGGGGGCCGGGGGGGGGGGGGGCACTCACCGGCACGTCAGGCCTCCAGCTCAGACGTTGCGCAGGAGCTGGGGACAGAGAGCGGACGGGTCCCCGTTAGTCCCCAGCCTCCACGCCCGGGCGGGGGCCGGGAGCCACCGTCCCCCCCCGGGGGGCCCGCGCCCCCGCCACCCACACCCCCCCGGAGCAGGCGCTGGGGGACACCCCCTGCACGGCCCCTGGGACCCCCGGGGGGCTGGTCCCCCACCCCGGGCTGCTCCAGGGCCCTCGGGGTGCAGAGACCCCCTGCCAGGGGTGGGGGGGGCCGAGCCCGGCTGGGGGGCGCGGGCAGTGACGGCCGTGCCTCGTGCACCACCAGCACACGCACACGGCGAAGCGCGGCCCACGGCGAAGCCCCCAGGGAGCTTCCCCGCCACCCCCCCGTTAGAAACCTGAGCCCGGGAGGGGGGGTCCGGGGGCAGGGCTCGCCCGCAGACCCCATCCTGGGGGACAGGCACGAGGCGGGGGGCACGGGGCAGTGACGGCGCTGCTCCCTGCCCGTGGGGCACCCTCGGACACCCGCCGGGCAATCCGGTTTAAGGCCCCGGGGGGGCCCCCCCCCGCGGCGGACGGCGTGGCCCGCGACAACAGACAGACAAAGCGGGGGCTGATTTGTGACCAGGACAGCGTTTTAGAGAAAACACCCCGGGTTATAGGAAAAAAAATCAGGAGCCTGGCGGCATCCCCTCTTCTTGCATCACACGGTTTGGGACACCCCTGCACCCAGGAGACCCCCCCCCCCATCAGCACCCAAGGGCTCAGCCACCCCCCCCCCCCAGCTCCCTCTGGGGTGCCCGGAGGGTGACGATGCTACGTAAGGAATACAGCAGGGATGCTGCACCCCCCCCCAGAGTTTGGGGACCGTTCCCCCCCCACCCTGCCCCGGCGTGTGATGCAGGGGCGATGCGGCCCCGCGCGGAGGGGAGCCCCCCTCCTCTCCGGCCCCCCCCTCACTCACGGTCAGTGGGTCAGTAGCGAAAGCAGCCACGCTGTTGCGCATCTCGCTCTCATTGCCCCGCAGCGGGATGAGGGAGATGTTACCCAACCTGGCGTCCTGCGGCGCCCGCGACCCCGCACCTTGCAGCTCTCCGAGGGCCACAGGGCCCCGCCGTTCTGGGGACAGAGGGGACAGGGGGGGGGACACACATACAGGGGGGCTGCAGGCTGGCTTTTCGCTCCTCGGCCACCCCAGGGACCTCTCCTCCGCCCCGGGGTGCTGGTACCCGGGCTGAGGGGATGCCCCGCTGCCAGCCAGGCGTGTGTGTGTGTGTGTGTGTCCCCACCGCCGCCAGGGCTGTCACCCCCCAGGGTGACTTTGGGGGGAGCAGGGCGTGCGCCGCCCCCGTGCCCGCTCCCTACCTGCATGTGGAGGAAGGCGGCGAACCACTCCCGCAGGTCGGCCTGGGTGTCGCAGCACAAGTACCTGCGGGGGGACGGCGTCAGCGGCCGGAGGGGACCCCCCCCGGCCCCCGCTGGGACAGACCCCAGGGGACCCAAGGGGACGGGGGTGACAGCCACGGGCCCCGCTGGCACCCCCGAGCGGGTCCGCAGGCACCCGGCCAGGCTCTGCCCAGGGAAATCCCCGTCCGCATCCCCGCGGCGAACACTCGCCGGGCCCGTGTCCGTCTGTCCCGGGGCAGGGGGGGGGAGTTTGTGTCCCCGTGTCCACCCCTCCCCTTACCATTGCTGCTTCTCGTGCTTCTCGTTTTCGTAGAAGACCGTGAAGCCCCAGCTGGAGGGGGGGGGGAGTGAAATCGTGAAGAGCAACGTCCCAGGGTGCCCGGCCCCCGGCTCCACGCTCCGGCTGGCAGAGTACCCCGGAACCCCCCCCCCCCGCAAACCCCCCATTGCAAACCCCCCCATCGCAACCCCCCATCGGCGACCCCCCCTGCAACCCCCCCATGTGTGCAAACCCCCCATCCCTGCAACCCCCCCATGTGTGCAAACCCCCCCTCCCTGCAACCCCCCCATGTGTGCACAAACCCCCTGCCCTGCAACACTCCCCCTCCCTGCAACCCCCAATGTGTGCAAACCCCTGTCCCTGCAAACCCCCCATCCCTGCAAACCCCCCATCCTGCAAACCCCCCATCCCTGCAAACCCCCCCCGTCCCTGAAAACCCCCATCCAGCAAACCTTTGTGTCAACCCTGTCCCTGCAAACCCCCCCGTCCCTGCAAACCCCCCTATCCCTGCAACCCCCCCATCCCTGCCAACACCTCCTGTCCCTGCAAACACCCCCATCCCTGCAAACCCCCGCTGTGTCTGCAAACCCCCCCGTGTCTGCCAACCCCCCCGTCCCTGCAACCCCCCCCATGTGTGCAACATCCCCTGTCCCTGCAAACACCCCCATGTGTGCAACCCCCGCTGTGTCTGCACACCTCCCCATGTGTGCAAACCCCCCCATCCCTTCAAACCCCCCATCCCTGCAACCCCCCATGTGTGCAAACCCCCCCATCCCTGCAAACCCCCCATCCCTGCAACCCCCCCATGTGTGCAACCCCCCCATCCCTGCAAACCCCCCCATCCCTGCAAACCCCCCCCTCCCTGCAAACCCCCCATCCCTGCAAACCCCCCCCATCCCTGCAAACCCCCCATCCCTGCAAACCCCCGCTGTGTCTGCAAACAACCTGCAACCACCCGCATCCCTGCACGCCCCCCCCCGCCTTGCAAGCCCCCTGCACCTCTGCGAGCCCCCTGCATCCTCGCCAGCTGCCTCCAGCCCTGCAGCCCCCCCCCAGCCCCGCAGCCCCCCGCAGCCGGGGGCACAGGACAGGCGCCCGTTGGGTTTAGCAGCTCGACGCAACGCGCGGCAGCCACGCGGCCAGCAAAGCAGCTGGCAACCGCCCCGAGGCCTTCCCAGTCCGCACCAGTTTGCAGGCTGGAGGGCCAGGCCCGCTCGCTGGTGCTGGGGGTTTCCCCCAAGCCGCACGGCTCAGCACGCACGCTCGCACGCACACCCGGCCACGCACACGCTCAGGTGTGAGCAGGGGCACGCAGCGCACGCACACCCCCACGCCACCACCGCCCCCCCCCCCCCCCCCCCACCCATGCACACACACACCCCCCCGCACACACCCGTACACAACTTGCTGACCTGCACGCACACCCGGCCACGCACACGCTCAGGTGTGAGCAGGGGCACGCAGCGCACGCACACCCCCACGCGCAGGCGCTTGCACACACGCACGCACACATACAGAGCGTGCCGGCCTGCCCACACACACACGCACACCCGTGGATCACGGCACACGGCATGCAACTTGCTGCCTGCATCCCCCCCCAAGAACAGGCGCGTGCATGCACCCCTCATACACACACCTGCACACACACACACACATGCCACAACGTACACACAACACAGCGTGCTGGCCTGCATGCACACACACACACACGCACACCCATGCACTCATGTGCACACCCGCACACGCACACACACGTACACACACACACACGTACACAACTTGCTGACCTGCGTGCACCCCCCCATGCACTCGTGCACACAAGCACACACTGCCAGCATGCATGCACACACCCGTGCACACACCCGCACATGCACACAGGTGCTGATGTGCACACACACACTCACATGCACACACACACGTACACAACTTGCTGACCTGCATGCACACACGCTCTCGTGCACACACACTCACATGCACACACACCCCGACACGTGCACACCCCCCCCCCCCATGGACATGCATACTTGCACAGTGACATGCGTGTGCACACCCCCCCATGCGCTCATGCACACACACAAGCACACTGACCCACGTGCACACACACACAAGCACACTGACCCACGTGCACACACACACATGCACACACGCTGCCAGGCATGCGCACACCCACATGCACACACACACCCCCACGGACTTGTATGTGCACACACGTACAGACACGCTGACATGCATGCACACACATGTGCACACACGCACACCTCATGCACCCCCCCACATTCCCATGCACACACACACGCACACACCCCCCACGCACCCCCCCCCCCCCCCCCCCCCCCCCCCCCCCCGGCGGGGCCGCCGACCCCTGGTGGGGGAGACGGGGCACAACCGCCACAGCCGGCCCGGCCCCGCCCGGCCCTGGCCCCATCCCCATCCCCGTCCCCATCCCCATCCCCATCCCCATCCCATCCCCATCCCATCCCCATCCCTCCCCATCCCATCCCATCCCCATCCCCATCCATCCCATCCCCATCCCCATCCCCATCCCATCCCATCCCCATCCCATCCCCATCCCCATCCCATCCCCCTTCCCCATCCCCATCCCATCCCCATCCCCATCCCCATCCCCATCCCCATCCCATCCCCATCCCCATCCCATCCCCATCCCATCCATCCCATCCCATCCCCATCCCATCCCCATCCCCATCCCATCCCATCCCATCCCCATCCCATCCCATCCCCCCATCCATCCCATCCCCATCCCATCCCATCCCCATCCCCATCCCATCCCCATCCCCATCCCATCCCATCCCCATCCCATCCCATCCCATCCCCATCCCATCCCATCCCATCCCCATCCCCATCCCATCCCCATCCCCATCCCCATCCCAGCCCCAGCCCCAGCCCCAGCCCCAGCCCCGCCTGAGCCCTGTCCCTGTCCCCATCTCCATCCCTATCCCCAGCCCTGTCCCCAGCCCCATCTCCATCCCTATTCTTGTCCCACCCTCCCTCCCCCCATCTCCTGTCCCCCCCTGTCCCTGTCCCCACCCGTCCCCACCCTATCCCTGTCCCCAGGGGGGGGCCCGCATTCCTGCTCACCACGTCGGGGGCCGAAGCTTCTTCTTGATGCCCAGGAAGACCTTCAGGTTCCTGACGGGCCACTCCTTCTCCGGCTTGTGGCTCTGGGGGGAGAGGGACCCGGCAGTTGGGGGCTGCAGACCCAGCGCCACCGTCCCCACGTCCCCACGCCGCTGTGGGGGTAGACGCCGTGGGCAGGCAGCGGGGGCGAGGAGGGGGCTCAGCCCAGGTCTGGAGGACCCGGGATGGAGGAGAGGGAAGGGCAGAGTGGGCCCCGCCCACGGCAGGGGCCACGGGGAGGGGGGGATGCAGGAGGCCTGGCCCCCAGCAGGGACCCCCAGGGACGGTGCCCAGTGCCCTCGGAGCTGGGACCA